>WBNM01005711.1:90298-135242 GCA_013399055.1 Ramphastos sulfuratus
TTCCCCTTTTCACTACTGGATGGACTTGAACCAAAAGGTAAGAGCCATACTAAAGGAAAATTGGAAAGAGGAGCCAGGACCATCTCTCACGAGAGGCTTCTCACTCTTCATCAGTGTAATTAAAACCCTGAGGACCAGCCCAAGTGCTGGGAGCACCTGAAGGAAGCCCTGAGGGCTCAGTTCGTAGGCTCAGCTACCTGGTGCCATTTGCTAGGGCAGTTTGGCACTTTGCTAAATGCAAATATAGCTCCATGCACATTTCCAGAGGAGCTCTAACTCTCTCTGAGCTCGTTATTTTAGTTCAAATCTCAGAATAAATCGGGGGCAGGTCACCTAGTACACGCACAAGCTGCACCCCCTCCCCATCCTCCAACTCCATTCTGCTCTTGGGAGCAGAAAGTACCTCACTGTGCTTCCAACTGGGACATTCAAACCCAAGTGCTCTTAAGTCCACTGGTTAAGACTTATCAGTAAGTGGCCTGAGGATTCTGCCAAACCAGTGCAAATCCACATGCAGTGTTTCAGCTCGGCTCCTGAGGCTGCGATGCAGCGGGGCGTGCGTGTGCGCACGCACAGGGCGTGCTGTGGCTTGGCAGATGAGCGGCAACTCATTAAGTTGCAATAACTCAATCACCTACTATCATCCCAATCTCTATTCTCCAACACGCTGGTTTGGTATTTTTTTCAGAGGCTGGGGAGTGCTCGCAGGTCCCAGGAGCAGCAGTGGGGCTTGCAGGTGCCCCAGCCTGCTTGAAGATCAAGGAGCTTTGCGCAGATGGCTAACTGGAGCCCTGTGCCTGGTTTGGGGAGCCCGAGTCTCCGGCACTAATCTCCTGCTGCAGGATCAGCCGCGCTGCCTGTGTTAGACAGGCTGATGGGATGAGCGCTTGTACTGCACAAAGAAACGGGCTGGGGCTTCAATTCGGAAATGCAATATTGGCCCAAATCATGGGGGATGGGGCGGGGGGGGATGAGTGGGGAGGAGGTGTCTGACCTCGGTGTGACTCCACAAGCCCTAATGTCTATTTATCGTTGTCATTCTGAGCTGGCTCTTTAGGCTTACAAATGCAATGAACCGGCTTGCCTGAGATCATGTTTTAAATATACTGCCCCGGGGCTACTCTTTAAAATTCAAAACATTGGAGGACACACAGAGAGGGCGTTTCGAATCATTTTTGACAAGCAGAAATTCTCCTTGACAACCTGAAAGGTGAGCACCGGGAAGCCCTGAACCCCACACACGACGCAGCGCAGCATCAGAACACGACCACAAAAATGCAGATTTCTCCTAAGACGCCGACCTCTCTCGGTGCAATTTGCCCACAAATCTGAACCATGTTGCCAAGGGCTCAGATGCTGGATACCCCATGTCACAGAATCCCAGCATGGTGAAGGCTAGAAGGGACCTCTGGACATCATCCAGGCACTCCAACCCCCCTACTAAAGCAGGGTCACCCACAGCAGCTTGCCCAGTACCACAGTGGGCAGGCGGGTTTGGAATCTCTCCAGGGAAGGAGAGTCCACAATCTCTCTGGGGAGTCTGCTTCAAGGCTCCTGGAACCTCCTGTGTTCCAGTTTGTGCCCATTGCCCCTTGTCCTGTCACTGGGCACCACAAAAAGGAGACTGGTCCCATCCTCTTGCTCCCTCCCCTTTAGATATTGATCAACATTAAGAAGGAACAGAGATGGTAGAAGAGTCTCTGTTTTGCTCAGTCTGCTTCAGCAAGCTGAAAAAGGAATGGTGCTGAGGGTCCAGAAAGCCCCAAAGCAAACTAGAGAAGAGCTCGGACAGTGGGTACTCTCCCTTCCCATCCTATGCACTAAGACATTCTGTCTGTTGGGATTCAAGGTGTGGGCAGGAAAAATAAAATAAAGGCTAACACAGGCAGGGCAGACACGAGCAGTCTGTGCCCTCCCACCAAAGCACCTCTTGGTGCAGGGCTAAGGCAAACTGGCATGGTGAGAGCAGTGACTTCAGAGCTCAGTTAAAGTTCTGCATTCTGCCAGCAGCCATCCCAGTGGACAGACCATATACCTATAAGTGCTACCCACTTGCCCTCTGAAAGGCAGAAAATAACTTAAAATATTTAAAAAAAAAAAAAAAAAGCTGCTAGGAGTTATATTACCTGCAGCAGCTGAATTTAATTAGTTCAGCAATCACAACAAATATTTAAAAGGTCTAAAAAGCCATGAAGGGAAATTTGCTTTCCTAGGAGAGAGCCCTGTGCCCCACGCACTCCATCTGCAGCACTGCTGCCACCAATGACTCACGCTGGAGACACTTCACACAGCCACTGATGTTTGTAATCATGGCCTGAGCTGGAGAATGGAGGCAGAAGGTGGAAGTTTTGGTACAAATCAGAATTTCCTCATCCTGTTGCCCTTTCCAACCACTGGTCCAATTCTAGACCCATGGTCTCCTGGTGCTGTGTTATCCAGTCACTGCCATCTCTTCCTTAGCTCTGCCTCCAGATGGGAGGAAAGTTTTTTCTTCAGTAAGAAAAAACCTGGAAAAACAGCAACAACAAGCGGAGGGTAGAGGTTTCCTACTCCAACCAAAACCAGCACAGCAGCCCTGAAGTAGACACCAGTGATTACTGGGACAATGGAGCCATTTCTGCTCCAGCACTGGCCTTTGGTCATGGTGTGATAGAGAGACTCTTTGCAACCCTCTTCTCAGCACCTACATTGGATCAGGTAGAAGCCAAAGATGTTCTGCCAGTTGGGTAAGGTCAACACCTTTATTCTTATCAGATTTCCACTGCATGTGTGCCTGTGTGTATTTACCAGACCCTTAAAGGAGTAAGGGTAATGGATTTTCCCCTAAGGATGGCCACAGTACAAAACAGACACAGACTCCCTTAAAGACTTCATAGTAGGGAAATATCCCCAGTAGAGAAGGGGTCCTCACAGCCTTTGGCACTGAGGTGATGTGGGCTGTGGCACCATTCCAGAACATGATCAGAATATGAACTTGGAACATTTGATGGATTACAGTAATGATGTAGTTTTGTAGCCCTGTTCCAAACTCTTCTTTGTCACTAGTCCTACTGGGTTGCCATTCCTCATCTGAGCTCACTCTCTAATTTTCATGGCATTGTAAAGGGCATCCTTATACTGTGCTGGGTGGGAAGCCCAGTCCTGGCATGGTTACTGCATCCAGAGGTACTTTCTCCACATGCCACAGGGCACCTTCTCCTAAGTCATACTCAGGACTGTAAATTACAGGCGGATGAGTAGATCTGTCCCTGTGCAGGGAGCATCAGACAATGGGGTCTGATTCATCACTCACTCCCTGCATCCTCCCACCTGTCCTACCTCCATGGATCCCTTCTAAGAGCACTCATTGTAGTAGAGAGGCTACAGTAGGATGAGACGTTGGTGCAGGCAGCAAGGACAGGATTCTACCAACAGCTGCTCACTGGGCTGTATCCCTCAGCTCATCCCTCAGAGGAACTGTCAATCCCTACCAGAGCAGACATGGAAACACACAGCAGAGAAGCTGAACCCTGAGCAGAAAGGAGTAGCTGCTAGCCTGGGATGACAAAAATGAAAATGGCTCCAGGTCTGAGCAAACAGGAAAAATAAACAGTGTGAGTGCTGAGGGCAACACAGGCAGCCTGGGACTGGCTGGTGTTGCTCATTGTGGCCTCTTCCAGTGACCACTACATCCACAGAAAGTGTCTCCTTCACAATGAGGTCTGCTGGGTCCCTAAGCAGGAAACTTAGCTATCTTGGAAGGAGCAAGTGGGCTCCTGCATCATGTATCATGCTGGGGTGAGTTCCTCCCCATGGCTGTGCTCCTGTGAACTCAGTGAACTCAACATACAAGGAGAGAATGTGGATTTAATGCCACACACAGAATCACTGCCCCACACAAGCTGTCTGCACCTTAGGTCTAGATAAAAAGCAACTGCATGTTACATCCTGATTTATTTCTTAAGTCAGATGGGTGAGTAGGAGTGGGAATTTAAGAAGATTTTGGGTTATCTCTTGCTTCCATTTCCTGGTGCATCTAAGCATGTCATGCTTTGTTGTTGATCTAACCCAGCTACTGTCACCTCAGGGCAAGGAGGAAGAAGGAAGACTCCTGGCTCTTGCTGGAGCAGCATCTCCAGGATTTCTGAGGCTCTGCATTTCAGTCTTCCTTCCTCAGAGCACTGTGCCACAGCCTGCCCAGGCAGCTTGGTTGATCCTAACCTCAGCCAGAGAAAAATAGATAACCATTCTCACACAACCAGAGAATCTCTGGGTATATTCTCACCTGGAGGTTAGAGTTGAAGTGTTTAGGCACCTATGCCCTGACTTATTTCCCTTTGGCTTGCCCTGAACTTTCAGAGAAATCTTATGCAACAGGGGCTTAAGACACAGGGACTTAGGTCACAGGGACCTCTGTCATGCATCTCTGGGCTCTCACTGGGATGAAGAGGACCTCAATTCCTGGTTACTTTGAAAATCCAGCAACTAACCCTTTGAAGCACTAGCTTCTTCAGATCTCAGGAACAGCATCTGCACAGCATCACATACTGGAAGGTGTTTGTGTGTTACCTTGTCTCAGCTTCAGAAGATCACATCTTCCTCCTTCTTCCCAAAGAACTGCCACCTAGCTCAGCAGGTAGTCTGCTTTATCTCCTTGGGACAGGATGAGGTTTCAAGCAGCTGAGATCCCCAGAAGTAAAGAGTGACTGCAGTTTGGTAAGCTTCATGCCTATCTCCCCTTTCACTGTGCACCTAGAAAGCCACCTAATTCTGTTGTGGCTTAACACAATTTCTCTGCTTAAAACCAGTTTCTTGATGCTTCTTTATACTAGAGATGGACACAAGAGTCCCAAACCTGGCCACCTCTGCACAAACCTACTCCAGACAGAGGAGCCACAAGGAGCAGCAGAAAGCAGAACATAGGCCTTGGTTCTGCAGCATCAACCTTTTGATCATGTCTGTCAGTGCCTGAAACCCCAAAGTGCCACTACCCAGGCAGGGTGACTGTGCCACAGGGGACATGCAAGGCTCGGGCTGGTGCCACATGGCACACATAGAAAAAGAGACACTTCTCTGCCATGTAGTTGATGATGTGCTGGGAACTGCCTGATGGACAACAAGGACAGGGATCCAGGCAGTTCAAATCCTTCCCAAGATGAGAGTCAGAGGGTCACTTGCAGAAATGGAGGAGAAAGGAGCCTTTTTCTCCTGCCCTCTTGTTCTCTTTTAAGGAAAAGTACAACACAGCATGTGATTGCTTTACATGCAAAACAGTGGAGTGAGTTTAGAAGAATGATCTGTTTGGGGAGAGTCTCCTGAAAAGGAACCAGGTGAGGTAAAAGAACCATGTGGACAGATAAACAAGGCAGAGTTTGGTGCAGATTAGCTCTGTTTATAACCAGCATGTGGGAAGGCTGGGCAAAACCCTATGGCACTAGCTATAGACTCATCTTGCAGACTTAGAGATGGAAAAGACTTGTTAGGTCCTTGAGTCCCCCACCTGCCAGTGAAGGATTGTTCCCTGCAGAATTTTCTCTATTGCTTTGTGCAGTCCAATTTTAAATGATCCAAGTGATGTGGTCTTAGCCACCTCCTTGGGGAGACTTTTGCACAGATATATTTTGTTCAGCTCAGCCCTTTAAACGATTAACCCTTTTCTTCCCTGGTTCACCTCCTGTTTTCATTTTGTGTTTCCACTCTGAAATATGACAGTTCTCATCTCTTGTGCTCTCCTTGCACAGGTATGACTACAGAGCTGCCACTGCTGCCTGCTTTGAAACAGAACACCACCTCCAGTGCTAAAAACACAGCAGTAACAACGTGTCACAGAAGATAAAACAAATTTGCTTTCACCACACAGATGAACTCCTGAAGGCCACAAGACACTCAGGACATTCCAGTATGACTTGGCTGTCTGCATGGCACTGATGCTCAGGTATGTTCCCAGCTGGTGGAAAATTGATTTATTCCTAACTCAGTATATTTGATTTCACAAGCAGTTTGTAAGGCAAGTGTGGCTCAGAGCTTGATAAGGTTTTTGAACCCTGACAAACTCATCTGGGGTTATTCCTTTTGCTTATGTTCCAAAGGGCAAAATTCAAGCCAGGGGGAAGCCTGGCTTGTGCTTTCCCCATCTCAAGTGAATCATGGAAGTGATTTGCTAAGAAAAAATAAATTCTAGCTAACCACAGGCTTAGGGATCAGAAACAAAAAGTCCTGACCTGGCTCCCCATCCTTCCTCTGCCTTTCTCCAATGCATTTCTTTTGGTATTCCACTGTGAAGTGCATTGCAAAAAGTCCTCATTAGCTATGGGAGCATGGAGCTTCAGTTACTGCCACAATGCAGCTCCCATGGAAGCATGTCAAAATGAACCCCTGACATGAAGGTGTAGGGAAATGATTCTCAAATGGAGGCATTGGGGTTATTCTTCACTCTGCAAAATGGAAATAAGTCCAAGACATGCAGTCCTGTGACTTCAGGAGCTGCAAATAAGAAATGCAAGGAGGACAACAGCGTTCATCCCTGGAACTCCAAGAACATAACAAAGGATGTTGCAATACCTTGCTGGCTTCCCACACATCAAAGGTCAGGAATTGTTCCATGAATCTCATAATCCATAGGAATTATGGAAATGTTCTTGGAAAGGATGTTTTGCAGAGATAAAGGCAGTATGTTTTATCAGACAGCCTGATGTAGATGAAGACAACTTGCCAAGCCTTTAGGTCTACAGGAGAGGGACAAGGAGGAGCACAAGCCCTATGAGGAGAGGCTGAGGTTCTTTAGCCTGGAGAAGAGGAGGCTCAGGGAGACCTTATTGTTCTCTGCAACTACCTGAAGGGAGGTTGTAGCCAGGTGGTGTTGGTCTTTTCTCTCAGGCACCCAGTGACAGAACAAGTGGATGCTCTCTCTAACTGCTGTAGGGCAGGTTCAGGCTGGATGTTAGGAAGAAGCTCTTCACAGAGAGAGTGATTGGCATTGGAATGGGCTGCCCAGGGAGGTGGTGGAGGCACCATTCCTGGAGATGTTCAAAAGGAGACTGGATGTGGCACTTAGTGCCATGGCTTAGTTAATTAGAAGGTATTAGATAGGTTGGACTCCATGATTTCACAGGTCTTTTCCAACCTGGTTAATTCTGTGATTCTGTGATTAAGGCTGAAAAGATTGAGGTTCTATTCCCCCAGGCCTTTGTGGTAGGAACCCAACTGCTAATGCTTTAGGACAAGGGGGTTCTTACTCTCTTCCCTTACACAAAAAGTCATCCACTCATTCCACTCCTACTTCCTGTAAGTTAGCTTCTGAAGAAGGAGCAGAAGGTAACCTGTGAGGTCGTGACACCCAAAGACAATTTTAGTTCCTGGGCATTGCAGTGAATGCTTTCATCTGCTTCCCAACAGCAGATGCAACCCAGAATGCTCAGTCCATCCCATGTTCCTTAAACTGGTGGAAGACAGTGTTCCTCACATGGTGAACAAGATGTTTTAATGTCCTCCTCCAAGTTTTATTCTTTTTATCAATAGCACAGAGCTCATGTATTGCTGCAGCCCAGAAGGGTAGGGATGGCAAAGGCATTGCAAGGACTATGCTCCCTCTTCTGCTAAGATGTTCTCAGGTGGCACAGACCCATGGCTGTGCCAAAGTACATGCCTGTTGTGCTCTTCACTGGCTTAATTTTGCACTGTGCAGGGGAATGTCTTTATGTGAAAGGTGATTTCTCACTTTCTGTGGTTGCAGAAACCATCACCTTGTACTGGTTCTTGTTTGTTTGTTTGTTTGTTTGGAAACTCCCAAGCTGCAGACCACATTCATGGGAGGGAGGGTCATGAAGCAGTAGAGAGGGAAAGCTGGAAAGTAAGTGTAAGGTAAGAACTGGTTAGTACAGGGAACTCCTGGGAGGCAACAGAAAACCACACAAGTGCCTAACTTCTGGAGAGCGAACTCACCACCAAGGAGTGCCCAGCCCCCAGCTGCAAGGAACTGCTGGTGGGCATGAGACAAGGCAGCCAGCACTGCAGGAGCAACTGACGGGTGGAGAAGGGAGAGGGGAGATGAGGTCAGGGAGGTACTGGTGGGTGGAGTAGGTCCCTGGTGGCAGGTCACATCCAAGAGTGCAATTTTACATAAGCCAGAGCAAGTGATGAATTATTCTGTTGAGTGCAGCGCAGATAACAGTGAAGGAGGCTGAGGCTGTCTCTGACTCAGGTTTCCTCTCTCTGGGCTTTCTAACAGATCACCTTTTATTACCCTGTCTACAGCTGAACAAACAGATAAATAACCTTATGCCTCCCCTCCAAGCCTTCTTATCGTAAGGGTGTGAGTAAGTCTTGGTGCCTGGATCCAACTTCACACTCCCAGCCTCCTGGGATGTCCATCACGCTATCCCATTCAGATCTACATGCATCCTCAGCCCCATCGTGGGCTGTTCATAAACCACACAGCACCACTTCCATGGGAGGCCTGCTAAGTGTACTTTAGTGAGCCTTTCTACAGTTAGTGGCACCCCAGTCAGCTCCCATGAGGTACATAGAGAAGATATCTATTAGGTGAAAGGAGATTGTCAAGTGTAGCAGGTTCCTTCCAAGCATCACTTAGTGATCAATTATTAATTCTGTCACCAAAAGGCAGAGGTCACCCAGCCCTTGGCTGGTTTCTTGGCCACTGAGCAGAACAAAGCTGCTGCAAAGGACCAAACACAACAGTGGTCTCCTCACCATCTCATCTACAAAGACAACAACACTTCCCAGCACCTTCCTGATTTTTCTTGAAGAAGAGCATACATTAGAGCTCTGCCTCTGAGCAGCCTGATCTAGTGCAGGATGTCCCTGCTGATTGCAGGGGTTTTGAACTAGATGACCTTTGGAGGTCCCTTCCAACCCAAACCACTCTATGATTCTATGTGCTTCACTGTCAGCATCTTGGTGTTTTCTTGCACAGAGGCACTTACCCAGGCAGTTAAGTCCTTCTCTGCTTGGTCCATGTTATTTGACTAAATCCTTGAGGACTCAGCCACGGTCCCCTTACCACAGCTAACAAGTTCACTGAGCAATGTATGTGCCCTCAAGGGCAAACCCAAACTCATGTGGCCTAATCACTTTCTAATTAGGACCTCCATAACCTCTCAAACCACAGTGACTCCACACTTCTCTGTCCCCAAGGTTCATATACTTGCTGCCTGAGTGAAGTCTTCTGGCCATTGCAAGGCCAACTAGGAGCTCCCTGCAGGACAGTGGTGG
Organism: Ramphastos sulfuratus; assembly: GCA_013399055.1. Taxonomy (NCBI): domain Eukaryota; kingdom Metazoa; phylum Chordata; class Aves; order Piciformes; family Ramphastidae; genus Ramphastos; species Ramphastos sulfuratus. The sequence goes on from WBNM01005711.1 coordinate 99,509, forward strand.
GTTAGCTTGACCCATCTAGGGGACAGGTACAAGCACTTGTATGACATGGGTTGCAACCATGCTTACCTGGCTGAAGGGAAGCACTTCCAAAAGATGTTGCTGCCTGACACTTTCTCTTTGGTAAAATGGAATCTACTGGTCCCTTTCCCCACAGGAAAAGTTGTCCATGCCATGTCCCCCCAGCCATGCCAGCAGCCTGCAGGTTGGGCCTGCTCCTCCAGACACAGCATGAAATACCTCTCTTCTCATGGACAGCTGAGACACAGTAGCAGCATTTTGGATGCTCCTAGCAGGTACAAAGGTGAAGCCAGATGGGATGTTACTGGGGCTCGTGGTGCACATCATCAGTTGCTACATTTCAGTTGAAAAGCCAGAAGCCAGGAGCTCCTGACCTGATGCAGGAAAAGTGCTAAACACTATTGATCCTCTCCAAAGGAAACAGCAGAGTCAGCACAATTCTACCTACACCCAGGCTCCAGCAAGTCAGCTCTGGATATGAAAATCCTATTACCACCCATTGAGACACCGTTAAACAGTTTCCCAGATCATCCCAGATGACCTGCATGGGAGTCCAGGCTGCAGCAGAACTTCCACACTAATAGATTGTGCATGCCTGGGTCATACCAAAGCTTTCCAACCCTGTTAAATCCACCCAATTCAGCAACTCACCATTTTGCCCCAGCCAGGCTGAGAAGTAAGTGGGCTCACCACCACCTACAACTGGGCTTGCTCCTAACCTGTGAGATTTTGGCCTGTTACAGACAGAGCCATGAAAATACCGAACATACCATGCAAAGTGCTCTGCATCTCAGCCCTCACTTGGCTTGAGGTGGGACTCTTCCCAAAGCAAGTATTCCAGGCTTGCATATAAATTAAAGCTCATAAATCAGTGGAGAAAAAATCTTCTCTATGAAATTGGCCAACTTGTTAGAAGAGAGTTAAAGGCTACAGACAGTTTCCAGTGGAACCTTGCTGGCTGTCAAGAATGCGTGAGGCAGTGGAGTTGTTTGGGTTGGGAGCAGGAGTCAGATTTTTCTCCCCTCTTTTGAGGACAATGAAATGTAGCAGCTTTCCTTCCCCTCTGAGCCGTGCTGAGCGACCTGAGTTGGGAGACAACAGCACAGATACAATCTCTGGAAATCGTGAAGTGACTGAAGAATGACTGAGGAGATCTGAATAACTAAATAAAGTCCTCTGTGTTTTCTTTAGCAAGTAAAGAAAATACTTTTAGTGTTTTAGTGTGACTTTTGGGGTCAAGGGGGAATCTCAAGTCCAAATACAACAAACCGGTGTGGAAATCGCTGCCAAGTGTCTGATAGTCAGGCTGGGAGCTTGTCTTGAGGCTCAGAGATGTGAATGCTGCTCGTGGAAGGCAGGATGAGTTTGAGGTTTTGCTCAGTTCATGGGAATCTAGGACATGCTGAATATCTTTGCTTTTGAAAAGCTGGGTGTCCCTCAGGAGCCCGTGGAGATGGCAGGCGACAGTGCCCCATTGCTCTCTAGACATGGAGGAACACCCACAAGTCTGATGGTTTCTCAGCTTCCTGATTTTTGATGCATTTTACAGCTGGAATCTCTGTCTCAACCCATCCCACTTGAAGCCTCAGTCCATTTGGTCTCTTGCTTGCACTGCTAAAAGAGAGCCAGTCTGCAAGTGCCATATTCTGAACAAAGCAAAGATTAATAATTCTAGCTTCAAATATGCAATCAAGAGACTTTTCAAGGGAACTCTTTGTTCACTCAGATTGTAAGTGACTACTTGCATCAGCACATCCACCAGAGACAGACCAGACCTGGTTCCAATGTCATTTTCCTACTTGTCTTCATTGGCACAGGCGGAAGAACCCCAATACCATAGAGAGCAGAAGTGCACTTTGGAGGGGCACACCATTTATTCCTTATGCTAGCAACAGTATTGCTACAGCCACCACAGGCTTTTGTTAGACTAATACAGCTGCAAAAACCAGACAAGCTTCCAAGCCTAGGGTTTATTCTGCTGTGTCATCACAGTGAGCCTAATAAGAGATACCACCTCTTTAGTCAACATGGTCCTAGTTATTCATGACAGTCAGTCAAATGGAATCCAGATTATGTGTGTATTTTGTCTTCTCTTTCATTACTGTGCATGCAGATGAGGAGCACCTTGGGTCCCCACAGCCTTACCCAAGCTTCCTAGGCAGTTCTACTGTACAGCCCCATCAGGAGGCCACCTGCTCTCACAGAGACAGCCAACATCTGACATACCGTGTACCAGGCCTCCAAAGGACAGCGGTGGGCACATGATACCCTGCATCTGCTCAGCTCACATTCATTTCTAGCCACCTGAGGTTTGGCTGGAACAACTCTTCTAAATCCAAATACATATGTTGGCTTAGAGGCAACATAGTAAAGCAGCCTGGCAAACCAAAGCAATTGGTTTTAATAAGGATCTTGGCTTGTTTTGACAAAGGACTGGATCTTCACCTTGGCACCACCAATGTTTTTTTTAGGAAAATGTATGCATCTTTGCAGTAGTCAGCAACTAAATCCTCTCTTCCCTTCACGGAAAGGGTTTCCTGGCTATCCACCTCCTGACATATTCCAAGTCCCTCGCAGCTGATCATTGTTTGGGCTGCAAATAATTTTATATTAAGCTCAAGCATTTGTCCCTGTTGCTCAGTGTGTGTGGGTTGGTGAGCAGGGTGTGTGGGTCCCAGGTTGTGTCCTCCCTCTTTCCTCACGTGCTTGCAGAAGCGTTGCCATGGAGGCTTTTAGATGCTTCCTGCATGGCATTGTGCAGATGTGTTTGCAAGAGCTACGGAAGCGGCTGTCTCCTGCTACACAGCCTTATTACAGGCAGTAGCAACACTCCCAGAGTTCAAAGGCTTTTCATGCTCACTGAGCATTTTTCAGCAAGAAATCCGAGATTAAATAAACTTGAATCCTCCCTGAGGAGAAAGCAGAAGATGGAGGGAGAGGAGCGGCACAGCATGTATCTCAGTGTACTTTGGAAAGCACACGGGCGAGGTGCACCTCAAACCCACGCCTGAGCCAGGACCTCTCACTGCTGGGGCCAGATTTATGTCTGCTGCAGCACTCTGGATTTGAATGGGCTTGTGCCAAGGCTGCCAACCTTCTCAAAATCTGAAAGGCACTCAAGAGGTTTTCTAGTCTTTGTCCTTGCATCTGCAGGCTGCCTCCCTCGGGACTTGCTGAGGACAGGATTTACACTGCATTTACATCTTCTGTCGCTTTTTCATCCAGTAATGGTGATGCATCAGTTTGTCACCAACAGGAACATTTAGCTTTTAGTGAGCGCAGGCACAAGACCCAGTCCCTAGAAAGAGTGACTGCTGCCTTGCTCCTTAGGAGAAGATCACATTCTGCTCTCGTGCCAAAGAAACGGTGCCCAGGTCACAGCAGCTGTCATGGGCAAACAGGAGTCTCTGCGTGTTGCTCATCCAGGATCCAGAGAGCTAAAGGAACCCAACTGTGTGATGGTTTTTCTCTCTCTACCTAACTGCTCTACTTCTGTGGGAAGAAGAAAATAGTTGAGTCCTACAACTGAGCCAAGTGTCATTGTAAAAAAGGAACATTTACACAGTGTCAGCTGGTAGAGCACTGCTCTTAGCAAGCTGGAAATGCCATTTCTGGGCATCCACCACATCCTAACCCAGAACTGGGCATGAGCTCTCTATACAGCAGCCAAAAGTATATGAGCTAGGATATTTCATTTCATCTACATGATTTCTGGTCTGCAAAGCCCAGAGGTAAGACTGTTCCCCAGGAGCTGGGGGAAGCCATATGCTCAGCTGCCTGGTTGAGGCTCACCATCAGCAGGCTTGTAAAGTGCTTGTGCTCTTGAAGACACAGACAGCTGTGCAGATGTGTCCAAGAGAAGGAGACATGGAGACCTACACCCACAGCATGCTTCAGTGCTTAAGTCCCATTGACTTCACTGAGATAAAGATATTTAATACCACTGAGGGTCTGGGCCCAATGTGGGTTGGCCAGTTCTGCTAGATACCATTCCTCACTTTCTGAATTCTCATCTCAAATACCCTCGGGGACTTTGGGCAGTCTGCACATAAGTCTTTCCTCGTCTGCCCAGTTGAAGGTCACTATTATGCTGGAGAGGCTTCCCAGGTTGGGTCTGACCTTGAAGAAGCCATGAAGCTCAGAAGTTGAGAATTATGTAGTGGCAATTAACACACCTTCTCTGCTCTAGACAATACACTGCAAGTCCAGGACAGATTTAAAAGCCTGAGAGGCAGACATGTCCTCTGTCTGAGAGCAGAATCCCAGGGAGGGTGGAAATAGCAATGTAGGACAGCTGTGAGTATGCTTAGCATTAATATCAAATATAATGGTAATTCAAACCAGAGTCTTTTGGTACAGATCTGAACTGCACAAGCCAAGTATGAAATGATATTAGCATCTGGATCTGAGAAGCAGCTGAGACTAAGCTGGCCAGTGTTTGCCATATGTCTCATCTGCAGAGGATATTTAAATAAGTAAACACAATGAGTTAACAAATACATGAAATAACTTGGCAAGATAAGCAGCTCTCCATGATAGTGGCATGGCAGAATGTCAGAACAATCACATCCAGTGGAAAGTCTGAAAGGGGAAAATGTAGATGGCACAATATTGGGGTTTGAGGTTGGGTTTTTTTTCATGTGTTAAATTGACTGAATAGCTTAGCCCAGAATGGTGAACATTTATGATGATCCTTATCTGCTGGCAGGTGAGAGAATGCTATTGCTGTTGCCAGAGCCTTAACTCATCAGAAAATCAGTGATTCTTCTTGGAAACATAAGCTGAAACCTTTCAAAGACCTTCTAGCTACATCCCTGTGTAGGCTAAAGGGACTCTCATTTTAACAGCATCAAAGGTGTAGAAAGTGATGTTGCTTTCCAGTAATTCCCTGATAAGACCTAGAGGGTGAAACAAACCTGCTGGTGGTCTAATCTGAAGAGGTGAGGGGAAAACACTGCTAAATGCTGATTCTGGGAAAGAAATTATTCCTTAAAAACAAGCCAGACAGATCCAGTGTCCTCATTTCATTTGCATTTGTGCATGGATCTAAGTGTCTCCAGCAAGGACTTAACCTAGAGAGGATTTCAGGATTTGGCCCAAGAGAAACTCTTGAGGAATCACCAGAGTTCAGGCTTTTTGTTAAGAAATCTCTCCCCCTTGGTCAGCAGATCGAGGGCTTGAGCACACAGTCAATGGCATCCAGTTGCTTGGCCATATCCACAGGCTTCTAAGCACATCCAAGCCCTTGTGCAATTCATCCCAACTCTGAGTCACATTCTTTTATTGACAGAGAAGGGAGAAAACTATTAATTGCATACCAAGGACATTTTTACCCAGATGTTTTTAGTAAGCTCACCATCTCACTAGAAGATGGCAACTCTCTGACTCTAATAGGCTCTGCATTTCACTATCACTTTAACAGCCTCAGCCTTTTTCTGCTTTGGATGGTACAAAATGATTGTGAAAATAGATGCTGCTATTAACAATCAGTGCTCAAAGTGACCACCTGCAGGAAGTGAACAGAAAAGTTCAAAGACTGAGTTTATTTTGGCTCTCCAAGTCAGAAGGCATAACATTGTTTTAAGTTTGAACAGGACCTTGGCTGGCTTCGTGCATGGATGGATACAAATAGGACTGAACTTCTGAAAGATGCACAAGCTCAGTCCTGCTGACTTCATTCTTGTTTGCTCCACTTTTATGAATTATATGACAAATTTGGTCATTCAGTAGAATCGACCCCCAAGATTCAGGTTTCATGAGGTTTCTTTCAAACAGGTGTAAAATCCATTTTTCACATGAAGCAGTAGTGCCTTTCTCCTTGAAGTCTTCCACCACTGAGAAAAGTTCAGCCCGTGACGAAGAAGCTAGGAAGGCAAGGAGATGCATAAGGATCTGGTACACAAAGTAGGTCATCTCTGCACAAATGATCAAGGCAACTTTCTCCTTGCAACTTTTTCCTTGCCTCTTGCATGTAACTCATGAATGAAGTTAAATTTTATACAGGCAGGTTGTGATGCATGATGGATTAAATGGTTGTGGTGCTTAGAGGATAAATACCTTAAGTGTTCATGCTAAGTGGTAGAAGCACCATCCCTGAAGGTGTTTAAAACAGGCAGAGATGTGGTGCTGAGGGACATGGTTTAGTACCCTAGAATTATAGAATAGTTTTGGTTGGAAAAGACCTTTAAGGTCATTGAGTCCATCCATTATCTAACTCTGAAAAGTTTGGTGCTAAACCACATCGCTCAGCACCACATGTCTGTGTCTTTTAGACACTTCCAGAAATGGGGATTCAACCACCAGATGATGTCGGACTCGATAATCTTAAAGACCTTTTCCAACCAGAGTGGTTCTGTGCCTCTAAGCTGCACAAACAAATGCTGCTGCCATCCCAGCCATCTTTCCCCATTTCACTCCCTGCACATCTGCCAGACAGCTAAGGCAGAAGAGCTCTGCCGTGGGGATTTTGCTTAGGTTCACTACATCTTCCCACTTCTACCTCTTAGACTGGAGGGCATGAGGGCTCCATACCCACAACAAATGGCCTCAAAGACGACTTAACGCTTCCACCACCTGATTTGCAGAGGCAAAGCACATTGCTTGGGGTTTTGTTGGTGATGCAGAAAGGTATAGAATTTATTCTGGTGCACAAACAGAAGGGTGAAATGGCTTGAACCAACTAGGCAGAGCAATCAGCCCGAGAGTACAAACACACAGAAATATGATGGGTATGAAATCATTCAGAGCCAATCAGTAAGCTCCCAACTTCTAAAGCAATTTCATAATTGAGTAATGGGACACAGCAGGGTCTGAACTATTGTGTATTATAATCTGAATGGAATGCTGTGAGAAGGCTGCAGCAATCTGATCGCACCGAGCCCTCGCTCACCAGAAATGCCTTTGACATATTTCCTTAAAGTGCAGCAACGAGTGCAGAGTAACTGCTTGTTAATGACACCCTGATGGGTTGTCTGCAGCACTGAAACTGAGATAGCATAGATTGGAAAGCATGTGCCTCTCCTTGGCTGGAGTTAACACACCAGCCCCCACAGACTGCCCACCCACCGCAACCTTAATCGCCGGCGTGCCTGTACAATCACCAGTTTCACTTCACTACATATTTCCTCCCCCAGAACTTAGCTTATAAAACAAGAGGCACTAATAATCTGAGATGATACCATGCCAGCCTCCTGTCATGGCTTAGTGCTCTTGCTCCATGCTGGCTAACCCTTGCCTATCTGCCTGGCTCTGTTGGCTGGGCTCTTTTCCTTCCCTATTTTTCAGTCCCTCCTTGGATATGCATGCATTGACTCCACCAAATAAACTCACCTCCCTCTGGGTTTAAAACCATCACTTATTTGCCTCCTCTTCGCCCCTTTTCTTTCCTCTGTTTGCAGACAAACCTGGAAGGAGACAAAAACTGGACTTTGGAAGTGTTTGACAGTGATATGGTGCGGATGGTTTCTGGTCTGGACTCCAAGATGTGCTGTGGGAGGGGAGCAAACCTTCAGTCTGCTGTGAGCCTAAGGCTGAGACACATCCTTCTTGTGCAGATCTGTTTTGTAGATGTGGTCCACTGTGAAAAAGGCTATTACTGGGCAACGGCCCTTGTTCTGGCTCCTGTACTCAAGGCCAGCTGGAACCACTCTGGGGAAAGGGAGAGGATGCAGCTTTCTGGAGAGCAAGGGGTAGGCTCTGCTGGTGAAGGCTGAGGTGACATGTGTGGGTGCAGCAGCTGCATCAGTGTTTGCGTCATGAAAGCAAAGCTACAAGAATCAGGAAACCTGCTTGTGGTGGGGACCACACTCACAACTAAGTCTCAGAGGTGATGGAAAGACCAGGAACCAGTAGAGACTTGTGCCATTTGAACAAGCTTCTTGGGTTGCAAGATATTGCCTTTCCTCCCTTAGGGATCAAGTTTTTTTCAGTGTTGAACTGTTGGAAGAAGCAGCTTTGCCCACTGTTCAGCATTTCTGTGCTGTGCTTAAGGAAAGACATCAGGTTGAAAATCAGGAATCTTCTGGTGTCCTTGCTGGTTCTGACCAGCTCAGGCTGGATGAGAACAGTCTCAAGAATGGCTCTCAGCATCCCTGTGCTGTCGGAAAAGGGTGCTGCTGTTTTTCACTGTGATCTGCTGGAAGGGGAATGAGGCTTCATTGCCCATGGACTCATGGGCACCATCCCTGCCCTGCAACACAGCTCACACACGAGCATACAGTGGGTTAACCTCAGAGTGACCTTGACCAAGATAGCTGAGGTCAGCTGTATCCCATGTGTAGTTACACATTCTCTCTGGATCCTCTATAAAATGGAATTGTGCTTAGAAACTGGAAAAGCGCTTCCAAAAAATGCATCCCACATAGTTTTAGGCCTCTAAATACCAGGCCATCTTCTTTCCTCTGCCAAAGAAGTTGTTTTTTTTCAAAACCTGGTAAAAAAATTCTTGCTACATTCTGAGCACTGACAGCTCTTCTTCAGGGTTAAATGGTTATTATGCTTCATCACTTTAACTAGTTTAAAAGGAGTTACTGGAAGTGAGGCAGTTGGTGGATCAGCATTTTTGTTTCTTCTTGTTCATAGCAACGTGGACTTTCAGACCTACCAGGCAGTTAAGATCCATGTGCCATGGTGTACGTGAAATCCCTTCTGAGGAGATTCAGTGTCAGTATGAACCAGCAGCTCCTCAGAACTGATGTTCTGCTTTGGCAGGGGCCCCTCCAGCAGAAGACGTGAGTACACGTTCCAATTCGTCCGTTCCAGCGAGCAACTCTTCTTGCCATCTTCCTCCTACTTTTGCATCTTACATCTGCTTGAAATTTAGAGGCTGATTGAGCAGACCTGACTTTGGCTCCTAACGAAAGCACTCTGACTTGTCAATCTCTGCAATGGCTGCTGCGAGAAGCCTTGATAACAACTTGGGTCGCATCCACTCTTAGAAGCCAGCGCCTAACGCTAGGCCATCTGGACACCTACAAAGTGCCAAACACTGTCGTTCTTATTTAGTCCAGCTTTCTGCTCAAATCAAATGGTATTTTGATGAGTGACTGCTAAAACACTCAGGGTTTGACCCTCGTGCATTTGCCTCACCATCTCCAGGCCCTCTCCAGCAGTGACGATGGCCTGTTCACCAGCTGTTGACTCAGTTTGCGATAGAGCCAGCTGAAAATCTTTCAACAGAGCAGTTTCTCATCCAGTGAAGCCTATTCAAAAAAAAAAAAAAAGAAAGAAAAAAAATCAAAATATTTCTCAGCAGTTTGTCAATTTCAATGAAATTTTACAACAGGAGAATGTCAAAACATGGTGTTTCATCACCGCCGCGCTGGTTCTGCTCAACGGCATTGACGTACTTCATTTCATTACCATCTTCTTTGCTTCCACTGCTGCACATAGCTGAGTATTGACTCAAACCTTATACAGAGTTGATGCTTTGCACTGCCTAATGTCTTCAGCTTTCCTTTTTTTTTATTTTTTATTTTTTATTTTTATAATAAGAAAGTAGAAACAAACCAAACATCATTGAAACAAGGCTTTCTTCTCTGAATAGTTTCTAAGTTAACATTTCATGGGAAACTCCCAAATTTCATCTTTCCATCTCAATTCATAACAAAAAGAACTGGGGAGTGCCAGAGCTGCTCCTGAAGAGGAAATTCCACCTTCTGACCAGTTCTCATTAGCACTCTGCCCTCACCCAGCTGAAACCCTTGGCTATGTGGGAAGGTCCAAGGTAGATCTGATTCACAAGCCTAGTAACAGCTGAAGAATACAGCTGGGCAAACCAGCCCTTTGCAAAATTCAGTGAATCCTCATGGCTTTGATGCAGTCTGCCCTCCTTGCAAGGAAAATGTACCTCAGCAACAGAAATAAGATCTTAAATCAAATCACATGCAGCTTGAAATATTTATCTACTGTTCCGGGAGGAGGAGAAGTACTGGAATAAATCCTTAGAGTAATTTTACTCCTAGGATGGGGGGGTGGGAGTGGGGGGGTAATCTGAACAGAGTTTGACCAAAGATGAGGGAGAAACAGAAATGTGAAGAAATTCAACCCAGTGAAGTAATAATACCATGTGACACTGGACAGGCAGCCTCTTGAAGGCTTCAGCTGAGGAGTTAGACCTCACAGCAGATCCCACCACAAGCAGAGGAACCCCTTCCTGGAGTGAGTCATGTCACAAGAGCTTGTGAAACACAAGACCACTCAGTGCCGAGCAGTATGTCTGGGTGAGATTTAGCCAGACTGTCCTCTTCCAAGGGAGCACTCCTTTGGACACAGATGCTCCTTTTTTTTTTTTTTTTTCCCCCCCAATAAGTTGAAACTCATCTACCATTTGCTGGTTTCAGATGATGTAGCTTCTTCTGTGTATTTGGTGACCTGATGATGCAGTGAAGGAGAGGCCATATAGGCTGGTGCAACACAGAGTGAATGTCACCTACAGAAATACAGTGGAAACATGAGTTGTCTGGATAAGATCTGATCCAAAAGGATGTTGTCAAGTCAGACATAGTTTTCCCTTTTGGTCTCCTTCGTTGTCCTTTCAGGTTCCACAATTCACTAGCGGAGCCACCCTAGAAATCAAATAGTACCCAGAGAAGCCTTAGGAAAAAAATAAACACTTTGGACCTGTTCTAAAAGTTAGTACTGTTTCTAAGATCACTTGTAAAATTACTTCATCTCTACGAGGTAAACCAAGTGTAATGTACTAGTTCTAGAAGCAGAAGAATCTTGCCTACCATCAGTAGGAGAACTTAGAAGATCAGGTCATTCAAAATTGATCTTGGCCAAATTATTCCAATTCCCTCATCCTTTGCTCCCACACTCACCAGTGCTTGGTTGCACCTAAGCTACAGGCTTTGGCTCACACTCTGCAAGACTGTGTGTAGTCTATGACCTACCCTTCTGTTCTAAAGGCCCTGCATGCTTTTCCACTTGTCATCCAACTGGAGATGAGTCCAGCTGCAGCATGACCACACTTTCATCATAAGAGCAGGGACACTGAGCGTTTCAGCCCACACATGCCCACCCCCAGCCAAAGGCTTATGAACTACAAGTTTAGATCATAAGTAAAACAGGGTGGGAACATCTCAGCAGAGCTAAAAAGCCTCATAGGGCAGTTTCAGTGCAAATAAACTACTACTACTACCACTAAGGCTACATGTGGGGCCCCAGATATTTGGGGCTGGCTACCCTCAAGCAGAGCCCTGAGGAGCAGAGATGCTCCCCAAGGTGCTGTCACTAGAGAGCAGTGGCCATGCAGTCCTAGGGAGCGAGGAGGCAGAGCCAGGCTGTGGTTCTGCAGCTGCACAGTGCTGGCCCGGGTGATGAAATCAGGCCCAGACAGGAAGCACTTTTCCTCAACAGTAAGCTGCTATTTTTACCCATCTTATTTTTCTAACCAAAGAGATGCTTAGAGTCAGTGGGCTCTGCTCTGCTGCAAGTCCCACCAACACCAACCTCTGGAGATGACCCAGTGGTGCAGGGCTAGGAAATGAGCACTCCTGGCTCCCTGTTCTACCAACACCCCTCTGATTGTCAGTGTTGCCTCCACAGGTCAGACTGCTCAAGCCAAAAATCCCAATGGACCTATGTGCCACCGTGTGAGAGGAGCAAGATGGGTTGTAAATGATCTTCTACCAGTCAAGTAGCCTTTAGTGAGCACAAGAGGCTGCAAGAGGGTAGCTGGAGGTGTGATGGAGCCTGCTCCATGGCCTCACCAGCTGCTGACCCTGCTGCTGCACCACCCAACACACAGCATTACCCTCAAGGAATGATAGAGGAGAGGCTGCAGGGCATGGACTTGTCCAGTGCTTTACCATCGCAGCTGGTCTGTGAATATCTCATGCTGCTATTTATACACTATGGCTCCTATAGCTGCCCACATGCCTCTGCCCCTCGGTCACAGCCCTCAGTCCCCACCCTGGTGCTGCAGCTGGGTCGGGCAGCAGAGACAGGCCCCATCTCCTGCTGCCTGCAAGGTGACAGCCCTGTTTATTCCCCATTTCTCCTTCTCCCCACCCCCCGCCAGCGATGTGGGCTGAGGGAGTGGCAGTACTTCCCAAATCCCAGAGCAATAGATCTGGGAGTGAAGTCACAAATAACTGCAGCTTCACAGGAATGAGCTGGAAAAAGGAGCTACAAGGGCTGTTTATGCCAGAACCACTTGACATCTAGTACCACCAAAAAGCAAACAGGGAAGGGGGGGAATATTACGACCCCTTTCCTCAAATTGTTTCTTCTCCGCTTATTTCAGTGTTTGGGTGTGGGAAATCTGAGCTCAGCTGGAATTAGTTGGAGTGAGACAGGCAAAGATTTGGAGCTCTGGCAAAAATGAGCCCTTGGCCCCAAGTCCTGCAGAGGGTTGGTTGGTGGAGTCCACAGCTGAGGCATCTCACTGAGGATCTGTGCCACCCTCCTCCCCACTGCCCCACAGTACGTGTGGTGTTTCAGGTCTCTGCAGCCTCACTGCCTGTATTGGCACACACAGTGATCAGAACATCTCATCACACCACCATGGCACAGATAATCACTGTCCTTTTTAAACAGGACATATTTAACATGACTTCACGCTGTGCTCTCAAACATCTTTGCCAACACTCCAGCTCCACCATTGTCTCTTCTGTTCATCACCAAGCACTGCCATGCTGCACACTGCACAGACAGCTCAAGAGGCTGAAGACTAGACTTAATGAAAACATATAAATTAACATATGCCTCCTAGGGGGGTCGTTAGGCTTAGCTCATTAGTGGTTTAAAGCATATCCAATGTTCTAAGTTATTTGTTTGTTTGTATTTTTGCAGCTGTCCTTAGTTCTCTTAGGTCAAGTAGAGGTGTGAGGTCCAAAATAGCATCGGGATGGCTGAGCTTATGTTTCCAGCCCTGAAAAAACAATGAAGTGTTAATAATAAAATAAAATAAAGGGAAAAAAAAAAAAAGGGCAAACAACCAAAAAAAAACCCAAGCCTTGTGAGAAAGATTTCACTCCAAAGCCCTTCACAAACAACACACACAACAGTACGGAGATGCAGGAGCCTTTGCTCCCTCAGGAAGGGAGCTGTTGCCAACTACTTTGGGAGGAGAAGTGGAATCTCAGTGGCCAGGGAGGGAATTTTGGACATGGATACCAGAGTAAGAGAGGTCACTGGATCTTTGCTCCTGATCTGCAGCACTGCAGCTCAGCTAAGCTGCTGACATGGGGTCAGAGGAAGACATCCATCCAATCCGAGTGGTCATTACCACTGAGAACCAGTTCTGCCTGTACTAGTTCCCTACACCTCCATGGGAGCATCCCCAGGTCCTGCAGGGTGGATGCCTCTCTCAAGCAGAAGGACATTAGCCCAGGCTCACTCATGACACGTGAAAGGGTACATGCTCCCAAAACCCACACTCAGGCTACAGGGAGCAGCTCTTCTCCAAGAGAGATACTTCCTCTTATAAACTAAGTTCTTTGAAAACTAAGTTCTGGAAGCAGACCTGATCCTGTTTTAAAGTGCTGCTCCTTTTTCTAGATGAGGACAGTGGTGCAGGTCTGGAAATGAATGTAGAGTATTAGCAGCTTCCAAAAATGATGCAGAAGTGCCATTACCTCTTTCTGGAGTGCATTGAGTGCTCAAAGCAACTTCAGAATGTGAGAAGCTCTGACCTCCAGTTGGCAGCTTTGGAGTGGAGCTGCATGTCTCTGCATCTTAAGATGGACAAAATATCAAACCAGAGGAGAAGATTCACATTTCTGGATGGAACAGGTCTTGTTTGGACAGGAGACTGCATGTCAATGGTTTGAGAGCTGCTGGCTGAGAGGCAGCCCTGTAGGGAAGCAGTGACTGAAGGGGCCAGGGCAGCATCACAGCAGTGTGCTAACCCCAGGGCAGTGCATGGCATGGTGCATTTGCCAGTGGATGGTATTAAGTCAGACTTAGCATTAAGGCAAACTCTGCAAACCGACAGAGGGGTTAGGTGAGGACCTCTCCACTTGCTTCAGTTAACTCCCTCAGGGGTGTGCCCTCATTTTTAGCAAAGAAACTCCACTAAAAATAAATGACCCCTCGGCTCACGATGGACTCTGTTCCTGGGTATAAACATTGCTGGGAGGTGACAGAAGAACAAACTGTCAAGCAACACGCCGATGGAAACTTTATCCCTCAAAATTACCCTCAGCACAGCAGGAGTACTGCTGAGGATCCTGCCTTTGAGAAGAGGTCAGCGAGAGTCTTCCCACAAGGTCCTGCTCTTTCTACAGCAGTCCTTTAATGCAACCCTCTTTGCTACAAAGGGAAAAAACCTGCATCTTTAGGGTTGCAGAAGTAAAATGCAGCCTTTCCAGAGAGGCTTTGTCACAATAGCTAGTGATGGGGTGACCTTTGAGAAGCAGTGAGGCACTTTGACTGTCACAGAGTCATAGAACTGTCCTTTCATTTTAGTGCTTCACATTTCATTTAAGCAAGCCCTTTCCTTCCCTGATTCTACCTAATGGATTTAAGAGTAAAAGTCACTAATAGTAGACTCAGCATTGGTGGCAAAGCTATCAGGTTTTTATTTCCTTCTCACCAGAAAGACTGAGGATGAGGCAAGAAGAAGTTCACTCCCATGCACAGGAGATGCTGTGTGGTGGCAGGAGGAGTTAATGAATGAGCCAAGGCTCGATTGTGGGCTGCACACCCAGCACAGGGGCTCTGCCTCTGGTTTCTGAGCTCTGTTCCAGAGTGAGGACAGAAGTTGAAGGCAGGCTTCTCAAACTGGTCAAACTCAAGTCTGTTCCAGGAGAGTTTTGTTGTTTTGTTCCTTCTTTGAGGGAATGAGCTCAGATGAAACTGAAGCAGGTGCTAATTAAAACCAGGACTATTCTTCAAACTGGGCTTTTAATTACTGTAAATACATGTCAAGGAAAGTTGCAAAGGGGAAGAAAAATAGTAATTTCTTGTGCTACCTGCCATTTTCACTTGATTACCATCACACTTTTCTGTAGAGCAAAAACATCAGTCCTTCATAACAAACTCCTCTCTTGGGGACTAGTGTGAATTGAGAGCTGTGAGGCCCTGCCATGGGTTCCAAAACTAGCAGCATAATGTCTGTAACAGACATGCTACCTAATTAAATTGTTAGGGAACAGGCTTTTATATCTTTAACACCTAATTTACTATTGTTTCTTTGAAAGTGTTTGGCTTCCCTGTGGTTTTTTGGGCCTCCCTTCTCAGTTTTACGACGGCTTTTAAGTTTTTCTTGTGTGTTTCAACTAAATAACCATTTTGGAGGTTTTGTTAGGGTCTCGGCTCCAGTCGGACCAAGGGAAACAGGGGCCTGTTTTACTGTTGTTCGTGCTGGGTGAGTTACCACTGCCGTGCTAATTATGTAATTACCCCATTTTAATAGCTATTGTACACTGCTTTATTGCTAGCAAATCTTATTTCCTCTGTCTTTGCTGACTGCTCGAAGGGTTAAGGTATCAGGACACACACAAACATTATACTGCGCTACAAACCACCTCGCAAGAGGTAGCAGGGCTCCAGCCCCAGACAAGCATGGTCAGGGTACCAGTAGCTCTATCCAAATCTACATGACAGTAATGATGAGATAATTTTTGCTTAGTGGGGAGACACAAAATTGGGTTCATTTCTCAAATACCAAATTATCATTGGTCTCTTAATGTGAGTTTATACTGTGCTGGCTGTAAAGAGCACGAGTTGGGTCTCAGATGTTTAGACTGTACTGTACCAGAAATGAGTAATGAATGTGTTAATTGATTATTTCCACTCTGATATTTGAAGCAAAATGAAATATTTGGCCCTGGAGAGGTGAGGGAACATATGCTCCAAAATATTCCTGGATTCTGCATAGTCATTTGGAGCCCATGGCTGACAGGACACTATAGGACACCGTCCAGCACACTGGTAGTATCAAAATGCAATGGGGTGGGATGAAAAGGGTAAAGGTTACCACATCTCTAGGAAGGATCTGAGCACCACTGAAATCAGAAGAAGTGATGAATTATGCTAGTGACAGAAAAAAGAGGAAAAAACTTGAAATTGCACCAGGGGAGGTTTAGGTTGGATATTAGGGAAAATACCTGTACTGAAAGAGCGGTCAAGCATTGGAACAGGCTGCCCATGGGGGTTGTAGGTTCACCATCTTTGGAGGTGTTCAAAACACGTGGAGACATAGCAATCTGGGACATGATTTAATGGCCATGGTGGTGACATTAATGGTTGGACTCAATGATCTCAAAGGTCTTTTCCAACAGCAACAAGTCTATAATTCCATGTTTCTATGAATGAAGGGTGGCGTAAGGAGACACAGAGCTACAGAACTTTCTGTCAGGGACAGAGGGCTTTCATGGTAGAATCCAGCTCAGACTGCAATTCCACATCCTGAGCCTGTTTCTTGGAGTAAGATCTGGGAACACATCTAGGGGTGATCCAAGGGGATGCAGTCTCTCATAAAAGGTAAAGGTCCAAGAGGATGCAGTCTCTCATAAAAGAAGCTGCTGTGTTACTGAGATGGTACCAAGATGAACTGAGATCCATAAGGCTTCTGCCACAGTAATGAGAGAAAGATCCTCTTAGGGATGCGGCATCCAGGACTAGAAGGTGGCAAGTGACTGGTAGGGATGGAAAGGTTTCACTGTGCATTGGAGACCCCAGTATGTAGAGCTGAGGAGTGGGACTGAGAGAAGGATATTGTCCAAGGAGGACATTCACTCATGTCTTGGTTTTTGAATGCTGGGCTCTGCTGTTACATTCTATATATATAAATATATATGTATTGATGCTGTCTGATCTCTGAAGATTAAATTAAGTCTACTCCTTAGGAAAATCCAGTATTACAGCAAAGCCTCATTATTTTTCATTCTCCTTGTTTTTTCCCCACAGCCAGCCTCAGCTCTCATCCCCCAGTTTACCTGAAGGAGATCCAGTCTTCAGGCAAGTAACATTGAGTTCAGCTGGACTGTCATCGGCATGATGCTGGTGTCAATCATTGTAAACCGTCACCCCTGCCCATTTCCACTGACCCTGATGGGCCCCAGTGCTCTCCTCCAACTCACCCTTCACACCAGGAAGATCTCTACCAACTGCAGTAGTCCGTGCCACTTCACATTCCTCCTTAAATCCACCCTTTGCCAGCATAGCTACCACAAAACTGACAGCAACAAAACCTGCATTAGGCTGCTGGTGTGCTAAGACCACTGTCTATCATAGTGAGCAGTATTGGCTCGGCGTCTGCCTGCGCCCGCCCGCTCTCCACACCCATCTGCTGCCTCTCCTCCCTGCTCTGGCTCCCAGCACTGGGTCAGGGACAAAGCTCCAGGATGCTGCGCTGGCAGCAGTACAGAGAGAGAGGGGCACACACACATCTATATGGGGTATATGTCTGTGGATATGCAATATGCTATATATATGGGGGTGGGGGGAGGCTGTAATGTGTGTGATGTGCATGTGTATATGTGTATGATGTGTATGTATATGGCACTGCATCAGGAGGCCCCTTCCTTGCAGGTCAAGAGAAGTGACTCTTCCCCTTTACTCTGCTTTTGTGAGACCCTACCTCAAATACTGTGTAGAGTTCTGGTGTCCCCATTATAAGAAGGACATAGAACTACTGGAGTAAGTGCAGAGGAGAGCCACAAGGTTAATTCAAGGGCTCTGCTATGAGGACAGAGTGAGGGAGATGAGGCTCATCAGCCTGGAGAAGACAAGACTTCCAATTTCTGAAATGATCTTGCTGAAAGGCTGGAGAGGGACTTCTCGTAAGGATGTCTAAAGACAGGACAAGGGGAATGGTTTTAAGCTGAGGGAAAGTAGGTTTAGACTGGATCTTAGGAAGAAGTTTTTTGGTATGAGGGTGGTGAGACTCTGGAATAAGTTGCCCAGAGTGGTTGTAGATGATCCCTTCCTGAAGGTGTTAAAGGCCAGGCTGGATGAGGCCTTGAGCAGCTGAGTCTAGTTGAGAGGCACTCCTGCCCATGACAGGCAGGGGGGAGATGGGAGTTGGAGATGATCTCTAAGGTCACTTCCAACCTAAGTGATTCTATGATTCGCTCTGTGTGTGTGTGTGTGTGTTTGTTAAGGGGGTGTATGTGTATGTACAGGGATGCATATCTCTATGTATATGGGGCTGTGTATGTCTAGGGAATGTATGTGTACCTACAGCATATGTATCTACAGTACCTCACTCCTCCTGGCTAGGTGGGAATAAAGGTAAAAAGTTCCATCAAAAGTGGAATCTGTCCGGAAACACTGCAGATTCTGAGCAGCTTCTTCAGCATTTTGTGCTAGACCAAGAANCTAAGTCTCTATCCCTATGCATTCTGTGGACCCAGCCTTAGGCTGTCTGTGCCTCACTCCTCCTGGCTAGGTGGCAATAAAGGTAAAAAGTTCCATCAAAAGTGGAATCTGTCTGGGAACACTCTGCAGATTCTGAGCAGCTTCTTCAGCATTTTGTGCTAGACCAAGAAACTTTTCTAGCTATCCCCTTCAAAGTAAAAAAAAACTTCTTTGTCACACAACTTGTATTCCCATGGGCTGTACAGATGTCAGGTCTGGGCTGAGATACCACCTACAAAGCATCTTTCCCTTTCCCCCCCTTTCCACCAACTTCAGCCTCCCACCCACCCTGTCCT
The DNA here is from genome assembly GCA_013399055.1 of Ramphastos sulfuratus. Classification (NCBI taxonomy): domain Eukaryota; kingdom Metazoa; phylum Chordata; class Aves; order Piciformes; family Ramphastidae; genus Ramphastos; species Ramphastos sulfuratus. Next base: position 118,132 of record WBNM01005711.1, read on the forward strand.
GAAAGAGTTAAGAATTTACAATAGTTACAATATTTTTTTAAACTTATATTACTTGCTTGTATTGAATTATTCTTGCACAAGCTAGTAAATGGAGGTTTCTCTAGATGATTTCCGTTGCAGGTGAGAAAAAAAAAACAAAACAAACCAAACAAACAAACAAACAAACAAGCACATCATTTATGAGTGAGTGTCATCCATTCACTGGTTTACAATACAGTGGTCTCCAGGGCTTGTCAGAAATAAACACGATGTCCCTGCTTGCTGGGGTTTTGCATTTGAACCGCTGAGCTAGCTGAAAAAATGTGTGAAATGGCAGGGAAGCCGACAGCTCCCCACTGCCTAGGCACAGGAACAAGCTCCCATGTGTTACTCGTTCCCCGGAGGCTGTGCCGGGCACAGGAAGGCTCGCCCGCGCTGAGATGCAAGGGGATACCAATCGATAATGCTTTGTTGGGAACACAGCTCCCAGCTGTAAAGCCAGAGTGGTGCTGGGGGGCTGCAGATACCCAGGGCTTGCAGGAGGAGAAGCTGTTCTTGAGAAGGGGCTGCACAGACCCTCACTCAAAACACAGAGCGGGACCCAGTCCCTGCAGCCCAACAAACACCAGGAACAAGCTGGCTGCTGACAAGGCCACTTCGGCGTCTCTCCGACATGCTACGTACATGGATTTTTGTTTCGTTTGGGTTTCTTTTGTTTTGCAAGGAACAGCCTCGGCCACAGCAGCGCTCCAGCTCTCCAGTTACCTGCCATGGTCTACTGCAGCACTTAAAAACTACTTGTTCATTTGGGAATTCCCAGGAGGAATTAAGGATACCGACGTGCCCAAAGCAAAGGTACAGCGAAACAGGAAAAGCCAAGCCCATTTCCACCTCAGCCCTGCTAGCGCTTCGCTTTCGTTCCTGGCTGTGGGGTTGGCAGCAGCATGCTCTACCCAGGCTGGTCACACCGTGTCCCTGTGGGTCACCCTGAAACACCTCACCCTGCTCTTGCCAGAATAATGCTGCCACACTGCATGGCACAGCTCCAGGACAGCATCACCCTCACGGCACAGCTACTGGCTTGGGGGATAATTAGTATCTCCCCATCTGTTAGATTAGCTTGGGGAGGGGAGGCTGGGGAGCGCCGCCAGGGTCTGCTTAACTCTTCCGTCCTCAGGCGTGTCTCTGTTTCTCCACCTTCACAGGCTCCGTGGCAAACCTGGCTGGACCCGGCCAACTCCAAACTGGGGAGGTGTGGGGAAGGTGGCCGAATCCTGCCTCAGGGAGGGGGCTGCTCCCACATGCGCTGTTGAAAGGGTGAAGGAATTGGTACGATCCACCTTGCTCCCATGAGGGGCACCACCAAATCCCTGCAATACCATTTTCCCCCCTATCTTTGGCAAAGTACCTACTGTTACACCCCTAGGTGAGCAGCTCTGTGTTCCACAGATGGAAACATCCTCCCCATCCCAGCCCCCCCCTCAGCTAGACTGAGCCAGGATGGGGACCACTGTGCCCAGGGCAGCATCCTCCGGGCATCACTTTAAATGGGAGACAAGGGAGGATGCTAACAACTGCAGCCCAAAGGCAGGGGCAGGATTAGTGCTTCTCTCGGCAGCAGACTCCTTTCCTGCATTAAAGTCAACACATCACCCAACACTTACTTCACACCCTCCCTGGGGTGGCCGGAGAGTTCCCTTTATAAGGTTAATACCTTCTCCACCCCCAACCCCCCTAAAGAAACAGGATATTTCCTAGCTAATTTGTATGTGTCTAATTCTCATCTCAACAAAACCAAAGGCATCATTCGGGGCTTTTTAGCTTTGCTTTATTCCTCTCCACATTCCCACTCTGTTTCTATTCCTCCTCTTCTTTCCCAGATTCCGGTATCCACAGGTTTCTGGGTTAACAACAAAATAACACAGGCTGGAACCTGTTCAGATGATTTTATTAATTTTTTTTTAATGACTTTTTTTTTTTTTTGCTTGGGAAACCTTTTCCCCTTTCTTTCACCCTCCCCGCCAGGGAGTTCAAAGGGACATGTTCTCAAACAGGGCAGTGCTCTCCACACCCACACTTGCCACCTTGAGGGAGGGAGCGGCACGAAAACTCGCTGGTGAACATTTGTGCAAATATTCATTTGGCATCTGCTAATGTCAAGTCTGGCTGGATTGGGGCTGGGAGCTGTGGAAAAGCATAAATGAGCTGGGCAGACAGCAAAAGTCGAGCTCCTTCGCTAGGCAAACAGGAGCCTCTTGCAGCAGCACTTGCTTCACGGGGAAGGGGCTCCTGCTCTGTGTCATTTCCCCTCGTACTTTGTCCTATCCTTTAGTTGTGATGGCTTTGCTCATGCAAAGACCCTGCTCTGCTAAATGCTGGGTTGGAAAGAACCTTTACAGATCATGTAGTCCAAACCCCCTGCTGTCCAGCAGGGACATTTGCAACTAGTGCAGGATGCTCTGAGCCCAAAAAAAACCTGACCTGGGATGGTTCCAGGGATTGGACATCTCCCACCTCGCCAGGCAACCTGGGCCAGGGTCTCACCACCCTCAGTGTAAAGAATTTCTTCCACTCTCTCAGCTAAATCTCCCTCTTCTAGTTTCAAGCCATGACCCCTCATCCTCTCATAACTGGCCCTGATCAAACATCTGTCCCTGGCTTGCTTACAGCTTCTTAAAGCACTGAAAGGCCAGCAGAAGGTCTTCCTGGAGCCTCAACTCTCTCAGCCTGGCCCATAGAGGAGAGTTTCCAGCCATCATTGCTGTGTTCTCCTCTGTCCCGCTCCAACAGGTCCATATCTCTGATGTGCTGAGGACTCCAGAGTTGGCCCCAGCACTGCAGGTGGGGTCTCAGCAGAGCAGAGGGGCAGAATCCCCTCCCTGCACCTGCTGCCCATGCTGCTGGGGATCAGCCCAGGACACAGCTGGCTCTACACTGTGAGCACACGGTGATGGCTCACATCCAGCTTTTTATCCACCAGCACTCCCAAGCCCTTTTCCACAGGACTGCTCTCCAGTCCTTCAGCCTAGACTGGATACCGTGGATTTCCCCCACCTAAAAGGCTGGAGTCAGCTCCCATTCACTTGCAGAGTGGCAAACGTTCCCTGGCCATCAGCAGGACCTTGAGTGACACAGCTGACCTCCCCTGGCCACAAGAGGGGTTTCACTGCAGAAAATGTATCCCTTTCATGTAAATTCAACAGCAGCAGTGCAGTGGCTAATGGACCACATGATCTATAATTTACTGGTAAATTAAGTACACTCAGTATTGCTTTCTGGAAATGACACTGCAGCACTGAGGGCAGGGTGCAGGGTCCTGGGGAGGGGGTCACAGCACATTCCTCTTTGGGGCTTCAGAAATAACCCAATGGCAAGGGATGGGTGACCATGTCAACACAGCCCTGATGCATCCAAAAGCTGAGCTCCTCACTTGTGCCTAGTTCCAGATTCAAGCCACCATGCCAAGGGTGATGACAGGCCTGGCACAGGAGGAGTGGTTGTGGCACTGTGGTTCTAACCATGGGAAAATTCCACATTTCTAGACTGAAACTTGCAAACTGAATAATCTGTGTTAGAGCTGGCTGGAAATTTCCCCAAATTTACAGATAATTAAAACCTTTGCATTAAGGGAAACCTTTATTATTGTCAAAAGCAGAAAAACTGGAACTCAAAACACATTCTTTTCACATTTAAGTCTTTCTCGACTCTGTTTCTAGGCTGGAAAAATGCAAAGAACTTTCCAAGAAAAGAAAGAAATCTAGTTAAAAAACACAAAACTTAATCCTTTAGCTGCACTTTTCAAAGAAGAAAGAGGGAAAAAAAAAAAAAAAAGAGTTACAGCTCACTGGACCCAAACTAATTTCTGCTTTAGTCCTTGCTTAATCATCCCAGTCCAATCCCAAATTTATCTCTAGCCTTGCTGAAGGCTTCTCCTGAGGTGGCTGTCAGCACCAGGCACCAAGCAAGGGTGTTGTGGCACCCTGGGCTGGGTGTCACTGCATGCACAGAGGGGCAGGAGACTGCTCCAGGGTGCAGGCTGCCATTGCCCCAGTCCATGTCCTCAGGAGAGGGATGTAGATGGCAGCAATGCTCCCAGCAACCTCTGGTACCCCTGGTTCCTGCCCTGTTCCTTTCAGGTTGTGCACATGGGAAGGGCTGTGGCAGAGCGCAGAGGCTTGCTGCAGGGGGATAAAAAGTTAATAGAGAGAAATCACCACTAAGTTTTCGGCAAAGGTCAGGGAGAATGCTGAGGAGTTGATGCCACTAGAAATATTCTGACTGGGTTGGAAAAGCCCAACAGGTCCACCTCGCTCAGCATGGTGCTGCATGGGACACCACTCCCACCCTCCCCAGCTAGCTAACTGCTGCACCACGCTTCTTATCCCTGTCACATCTCCAGTACAAGGGTCTGCAGCATCAGACATGTGGCAGGAGGCTCCTGCCCCAGAGCAGCAGACCACAGCCCAGATGGAGGTGCCCTGGTAGAAAACCTGAGCTCCTCTAGGATAGTATGGTCTAGGTGCCAAGCTGAGAGTGCAGCCTGTTGGCTTGATGATGAAAACAGCTAATGAGCCCGTGGAGAAGGACAAGTGGATGAGGCAAGTCTCCTGCTCCTGCCTGCCCAAGCATTGATCCCCAGGCTCCCTCAACATCCCTCTCCATCCCAAGAGCCTTCTCCAAAGCGATAAGGTCTTGGAGTCCTGGTTTTGACTGGAAACATCAGGGAGATGAATCTGAATTCCTTCTCATCAGCCTAAAGACTTCTTTACTATTTATGACTGGGAACCATTCCCACGAGAAATGTGTAGCTGGTTATGATTTAAGTGTTTCTTCTAAGCCGGGAAATTTCCAGGAAGGTCTAACAGTAAACACAACAACCTGCCCACGAGTTACAAATCAGCAGTCCTCTTTGTTTAATTCATTTGCCCAGGAAAATAATTAATGCAAAACCGATGGCGGCTTTTGGTTTGTTCCCTAAAACAATGTTATCAGTGCATGCCCTCAGTGCATTTTTACTGCAATTATAAAGGTTTTTCCAGCTGGAAAGGGAGTCAGATTAACTTTTTTTCTTTTAAACTAATGACCATTTAATGTCAGATAAAAGGTTTAGAGGAAAGGATTAAGTACCACTTTCAACAGAGATGGTGGGAGATAATTGACTCAATTTACTCCTGACATCGGTGCAGGGCACCCCTACACGTGGCTGTTGAAATACAGCAGAGCAAGGGACCAGGACACAGACCCAGCGCTCTTCCCATGAGGCTGGGAGCTTGCATGTTCCCCTCTACCATCCCAGCACATCCAACTCAACAGCCCTAGCAGGTGTCCAAGTGCCCACCAGGCAGACACAGATATTCCTGATGTGGAACTAGCAACACCCTTCAAACAGCAAAGAAGTTGCAGGACAGATGTGAAACCATTAATAAACCTCCCCAAAGCAGGTAATGTGTAACAAAAATGCTCCAGTTTAGATTCTTGTCAGCAGTCACAGCCTTCCCCTGATCCTCCAGCCTCTGGCCACAGCCACATTCTCACTTGCACCCACCACCACTGGAAACTTCCAAGCCAAGCAACTTTTGCTAAGCTTTCATCTCTGTTTGCACTTCTGATTTATTTTTCCCTCCCATCACCACAATTTTCAAGGACTTGGGGCACTTACTTTCTCCTGGAGCAGTGTTTTCTGCTGTGCACCCACATGGCTGATCCCTTTGCACAGCAAGGCTCCTCCAGGCACTGACACTCCCATCTGCTCATTGCCAAAGCTTCCCTGGAGTCTTTTCTCTGTGTCCCACAGGACAATGTGGCCCTTTTTCCTCTGCCTGTCAAGCCACCAGGAAAGGCTCTGATTGTGTGCTGGTGTTGTGACCACCTGCTTTGGGTGGAAAGGTGTTTAATGAAGCACATACCATAAAGGTGTGCACCCCATCATAAAGTCCTGCTCCCAGCTCTCTCTTGAAGTGGCACTATGCAGAAGTCACCTATAAATTTACATGTCATGAATTCCATCTAAGGGCAGAGTTCAGGTTTATTCCCCAAGTCAGTCACTTCTCAAAGGCAGTCCCTGCCTCTCAAGGCAGCTGTGAGCTGGTATCTGGCTTGTCCCACACACCTGGAGACTTGATGCTCTAGGGAGCGAGAAGGACTTACCCAAAGCTTGTGGTCAAGCTGGCAGTGATCAATCCCACTAACTCAGCAGAGCCACTGTCTGCTTGCAGAAGCCACCTGGGGAGGGTGAGGATCCATTTTTGTTGTCTTCTTTCAAGGGCATGATGTGATCTTAGTTCACACCTTGAAGAAGTACGAAGCAAGCACCCAGCCTTGAATCACTTGGCTGCTACAGCAGATCTTAGATTAGAGCACTTTGGGCCAGGTTCAGACCACCTATCATGATGTCTGATGACAGCACCCCACAGTTGGGCTGCCCAGGCCAAACCTTCTCGTGCAGGTGATGAAGAGGACATCCAGTTACTCTGCAGCAGCCTGGAGCTTTCGGAGCCAGATCCACCTTGTGCCCTGCAGCTATTTTTGATGCTTCCCAGCAAATCATGCCATGGAGCCATTCAGGCTCCTGTAGCAAAGGGCTCACCACGTGCATGGATCTCTTCCTGAAATCACAGAAGAAACCCTTCTGCAGCGTGCCAAATGGATGGGACTTGAATACCAAAATCCTCCGGGCAATGGAAGATCTCAGCCCAGATGTGTGCAAGGAGCTTGTACAATCAGGCTGCAGAACACTGAGCTCAAGACTTGCCATGTTCAAGATCAAACATCTCAACCTCTCCACCCCTGGAACGGGACTACTTGTGCTTAGTCTTTTGGCATGGCTGGTGCAAACAGCAGCGCAGGCTGGAGAAGAACTGGATGACCTTGTGAAGGGAGGTGGTGACAGTTCTCTTCTTCAACTCCAACCAGCTGGCAAGGGTGGCCATACGACACGTGCCAAGAGTCAGCACTGGTGCTGTTTCAGTGGTAAGCAAAGGAGATGGCATCTGTGCAACATGCGGAGGACTTCAGGATCCAAAAAGCATCAAGAGAAAACACAAACTAGGGTTTGTATGCAGCATTGCTGCCACCTGGGCAAAGGTCTCCTTAGGCAGAGGTGCCTGTGGAGCTTCCTACAAGGACCCTGCAAGGCCATTATGGAGCAACTTTACTGCTCCTTTAGCCAGTTCAGCACTGCAAGAAGTGACAGACCAGTGTGATAGGACAGGAAAAGGATCCAAAACACACCTGAAGGTATTTTGTGCTTTCTTCAGAGCTGTTTAACATAGATGAAACAAGGTTGGACCACCATGGCTTTTGCGGGATGGGATGGGATGGGATGGGATGGGATGGGAGAAGCACTCGTCCCGTGAGGGGTTACACTGCCCATTGCCCTGCCTTTCCAGGTCTGGTCTCCAGGCTCCCATAGTCTGAACTGAAAGGTTAATCGCCATGCCAAATGTTAATTTTCCCCAAGTCAAGAACCTCTCTCTTTCAGCAGTTTTGAAGTTTGCTGCCTTTCATTGAATTTCCCTGCCTGCGTTGAGAGCAGGTGAGCAGGAGATCCCAATTTACTTTCTCTGCAGTCTAGACTATTCATTACTTTCCTGTCTCTAAATGAGGCAGGCACAGTCCTTTCAATGCCTCCATAAAGCATTCCCTCCCCAGGCCTCTAATCATTTTCATTGTCAGCCTCTGAACACTTATTATTTCCACTATATCCCCTTCTGAGATCAGATATCCCGAGAGGAGCCCTGCATGTTAGCAAGGGTCTCTTCCAGATCTCTGCTGTGAGCAGGCAGGCTTTGGGGAATATTTTACATCCCTCTCTTTAACCATCTTCATATTTTGCAAACAGCAAAAAAGGAAAAACTACCCTGGAGTCATTGTGGATAGCTCAATAAAAGCGTAAATTATTACAATTAATTTGGAGCTGGATGATGTGCATGTGGAGTTGGAATTATTCCTCACCCTGCCTTGCCTTGCAGTTGTCAGGGGTGAATTTTATCTGCCATTGTGCTGCCCATTCACCTAGCTTTGTGTGGTCTGACAATATCTCAACCCAAGGTGGTATATGGTTGCAGGCACTGCCGCTCTCGTTATTTACAATGGCTAATTAAGATCCTGCTACAACCTTCATCCCACCCTTAATTCTTACGAAGCAGCCAACAAAAGGTTTTGATTTCCTTTTTGGCTGGAAGACCTTTTGGCTTCTGCAAAAAGGGGATTAAGAATGAAAGCACATAAAGGTATGTGCACAATCACAAAGTCATAACAGCCCTCCGAGTGCAGTCTCCCAGGAATGAAATGCAGCATTAGCAAGAAGGGCTAATTGGGACTGGTTTAAAGAGCGCACATTGTGTAGCCGAGTCCGGTAACACTTTTGATCAGGCAGACAACACAGCCACAAATTGCTTTCTTTCCCCTCCAAAATCTCTGGCCCCGCAGGAAACAGCATTTTACCTTTCCCAAGCAGCCCAGACAGACCGACGGGCGGGCAGATTGTGCTCGCAAGCTGAGTGAGCTCTCTGGGTCACACCAGCTGCTCTGCAGGGCACAGCCTGGACAAGCCCAGGTCTCCATGAGGTCCAGGCAGATGCAGGGTCCCTGTCCCCCAGGCTCAGTCTCAGGGTCCCCAGAGGCTAGTGCTTGCTCTGATATGATCACCAGTGTCACTGTCATCACAACTTTAGGAGAAGATAGGGCCTGACAGATGCAGTTTGCCCAGGTTTTCTCTCCAGGGAGTGTTCTGGGCATTGCCATCGGCAGTAAGTTGCACAGTAATTGCTCTCTATCATCTCCTCGCCTTCAAGTGGAGGTGGGTGCAGATCTCTGCTCTGAGGCTGCTTCCAGAGCGCCTGCAATTGCAAACCTTGCTCCATGGCCTCTTGATCGCAAACTTTACTCCTGAATCTCTTCATTTAAACCTTGCTCCAGAGCCTCCCAAATTCAAAGACTGCTACAGATTCTCATGATTTGAACTTTGCACCCGAGCCTCCTGGTTGCAAATGCTGCTCCAGAGCCTCTCAACTGCAAATCTCGATCTGGAGCCTCCCAGCTCCAAACCTTGCCCCAGAGAGCCTCCTGATTGCAAACCTTGCTCCAGAGGAAGCTGCCTTCCCTGCTGCCTGATCCTCCAGCAGGCAGCCACCCCTCAAAGGTTCTGCCTGAGGTCCCTGCGTCACTGAGCCAGCTCCACGAGCCAAGCTGGGGAATCTGGTTCGTTAGCTCTTGGCAATGCCATCCCCCCAAATGCCATGGCATGCAGAAATCTATGAAAACCAGAGACCCGAGACATGTGTTTTTGTTTGTTTGCATGTGCCAACATTTCCAAGGGCTCAGAAATGTGTGCCTGTGAAGGCTGCGTGTGTGTTACTCATTTAGGATCATTTTCAGCCTTTATAATAGGAGGCTCATTTTATCCTTTTGAACGCTCTCGAGCAGAGATGATCACAGCCCCAAAGCCTGCCATGGCTGTAAACAACATTTAAGCTCCACATAGCTGTCTCTCCTTGGAAAATGGTCCCAGGAAGAAGTGGAAGGGTTTTCACTTTGCTCGTGTCAGATACATAGATAGATAGGCAGCTCATTCCTCCAGGCTCCTTTGTAAACCCCAGCCAAGATTTTTACATTCTGATTCATGCAAATACGATCAGATGATCAAAGTAACATGTGCTACCTCCCAGGAACTAATGCACTAAGTGCTGGCACGCCGCGGGCCGTGGCCTATCTCACACCATCGCTTTCCCTCCTTGTTCCTGACAGGGCTTCCTCCTGTCCTTGCACACACCATCCCTCAGGCAGACAGCTGGCTCTGAACCAGCTGGGATGGGGTCTGCCTCTCTGCATGGTTTCACTGCACACTCAGAGGACCTTGTCTTGCGTCCCTCCTGCTCCACCCACAACAGAGTTTCTGATGGTGCAGCTCTCCTTGCTACCGACAGAGAGGTGCTATACTCCAACACGGGTGCATCTTCATGGAACCCCTAGCTACGAAGTTTGGGGAGGAAATCTCCCAATTACAGGTTTCTCCCATGACTTCCATAGCTCCTTTCACTTACTCCAGGTGGAAGAAGGTTCAGAATTGCCTCTTTTGAGGGAGGGGGAAAAAAAAACTGGCCCTTCTAAGCCTGAGGCTGAACAAGAGGGTGAAAACACAGTATCACAGTATAAGCAAGGTTGGAAGAGACCTTAAAGATCATCAAGTCCAACCCATCACCACAGATCTCAAGACTAGACCATGGCNTCAAGGGAGAAACGGGTCACAGAATGTCAGGGGCTGGAAGGGACCTCTAAAGATCATCTAGTCCAATCCCCCCTGCAGTGCAGGATCACCTAGACCAGATCACACAGGAACTCATCCAGACGGGTTTTAGTATCTCCAGACATATTCAGAACTGGCTCCTCAGTACCCAGTTGGGAAGGAGAAATTGCAGCATCATCTGCAGCGCTCCACCCAGCCAGGACATGCTGTCCTTCGTTTAGGACATCCCTCAAAACACAGCAAGGAACACCATGATAATTGTGTTGCTTACCTGAGGAAGGAACTCCCATTAGAGGCTTCGCTGTGGTTACAGCTTCTGTTATTCCTGGCCGCCGCGGTTGTTTTTTTCAAAACAAAGGCAGTGTTTGCTATCCTTCAGACCCGAGCAGACCAGTTCATCTCTCTTCAGATTGGTTTGATGTGGCTTGGGAAACTCAACTGGTCGTTTCCTAAGCCTCTTGTAATTTGGTTACTCTTCCTGTGGCTCAGCCACGGGTCCTTGAGCCTGGCAGGCACTGGGGATGTTCAGACAACTACACTTTTGTCTGCTCCAAAACTAGAAATCAGCTCTTCCCTGGGGAAGTGTTGGTCACTTTTGGACTGCTCTGATCAGACTACAACTTTCCATAACTTTCTGAGTATAAATGAGTCCCACCTAAACTAAAACCAGCCAGGTACTGCAGTGGTTGCCACTAGCTCTGAGCTCATGGTTTGACTTGTCTCTGCAAGTCACCACTAAATCTTGACTGACAGGTAGATCTCAGGATGTGCCAGACCTTGCTGTGGCACAAGCACTCTGCAGGTGACCACCAAAAGTGATGCTCATGGTCTACATCTCCTTGGGTTGGCACCTTAACATGGGCATTGTGAGCTTAAAATGCCATGGGAGGGAAAAAATGGTGTTAGGGGGGGCTTTTTCTCATCAGCCAGGATTCAGCCTCTGGAGAAGAAACAAAGGAGCTGCAAGGGGGAGGCAAAAATGGGTAAGACAAGGCCAATGCAGAGAAAGTTTGGGCTCTGGACCTTTCATTGGGCTCTGGGAAAAGGTGGTGGGACTCAACATCTGGGGGTCCAAAAGTGGCATTTGCTAAAGAAGCAGTAAAATGCCACAGAGGTGGAGTTTTAGAGCAGGGCTTAAATGAATTTGGAGACAGTGAAAAGAGTATCAGCTGAAAAAAAATGGTAATTGAGTTGAAAAAAATGGTAATTGAGTTGAAAAAAAAGGTAATTGAGATTTTTTTTTTTTTTTACACATCAAAAATTACTTTTTGCCCTCAAAGCAAAGCTTCTGATTTCTCTTATTTTGTCCCCTATAAATTACCTCTATTTAAAGATCCTAAGTACATTGTTAAATAGGGTGAATTAAATGTTTTTGGTAAGCCCATACCTCTCCTCCCAGTACTTTGTCTTACTTTAAAAAAGGAAAAGAGGAAAAAAAAAAAAAAAAAGTTTCAGTTTGACCTGTTTTTTGCTCCCTAATTTTTCAGCTCACACCGTTGGATATAACAGAGTCCATGTAGGTTACATCATTCGCGAGGAATCTCCTCTCATCCGTCTCCAAATGAATAACAACAAACATTCAGAAAATAATTGAAGTTTTATATATATCCCTTGGCCATTCAGGTGGTACGGCTGGCACGAGACAGCAGTGCTTTAAACAGCTGTAGTGAATCTTAAGTATAAACTTCCACCCTTTGGCTCCACACCAGGAAATAATGCAGAGGGATATACCTGCTTTCCCCTGCCGCAGACAACACCCGCTGGCTTTCCTGCCTGCAGAGTGGACAGCAGAGAAAAGCTTTCTTTCCTGGAGGACACTCATGCTTTGGCCCTTTCTGCAGCGTTGGATGAGAAGGACCATGCAAGGCTCTGGGCTGAGAGACAGGGAACTACTGGAGAGAGTCCAGCGGAGGCTCCAAAGATGCTGAGGGGCCTGGAGCATCTCTGTGAGGAGGAAAGGTTGAGAGATCTGGGGCTGCTGAGCCTGGAGAAGAGCAGCCTGAGAGGGGATCTGCTCAGTGCTCAGCAAGAGCTAAAGGGTGGGGGCAAGAGGCTGGGGCCAGACCCTTGGTGCCCAGTGACAGGGCAAGGGGCAATGGGCACAAACTGGAACTCAGAAGGTTCCATCTAAACAGGAGAAAGAAATTCTTTGCTGTGAGGCTGCTGGAGTCCTGGAGCAGGCTGCCCAGAGAGCTTGTAGAATCTCCATCCCTGAAGAGATTCCAAAGCCACCTGGTCATTGTGATCCTGGGCAAGCTGCTGTGGCCAGCCCTGCTTTAGCAGGGGTGCTGGAGTGGGTGATCTCCAGAAATCCCCTTCAAGCTTCGCCATTGTGTGATTCTGTACCATGACAACCAGATGGCTTTTCAGAGGTATTTATAGCTACACTGAGACAACACACACCTCTTCCTCCTTCATCAGCAGGTGACCCACTGCCCTATAAAGAGCCACCACTCCACACACATTGTTTCATCTTACAACCTTATTTTTCAAAGGTGAGTACAGCAATGTAGCATGCTTTTTGAAGACAAAGTCACCTGTATTTTCTGTTACCCAACCTGTTCTATCAAGAGCAGACTCTTTGACCAGAGTCAGATCTTCCTCAGTGGACAATCTCTCCTGGACAAGACAAACTGCTACAAGTCGTCTCCAGCTGTAGCCTGAGGTCCTGGCTGAAATCTCCATTCTCTTTCACTGCTTTAGTAAAAGCACAGAGACACCAAAATCAAGAAGAGCCAGGTCAAGAGATATTCTCTTCCCCCTCTAATCTGTCCTGGTAAGACCTCATCTGGAATATAGTGTCCAGTACTGGGCTCCCTGTCCAGTTCAAGATGGACAGGAAACTGCTTGAGAGGGTACAGCAAAGGGCTACGAAAGTGATCAGGGAAGCGGAATATCTGTTTGAAGAAGAAAGGCTGAGGGACTTGGAGCTTTCTAGGCTAGAGAAGAGAAAGCTGAGGGGTGACTATCAATGTTTATCAATACTTAGAGAGTGCATGACAGGAGGATGGGGTCAGTCTTTTTTCAATGATGCCCAGTCACAGGAGAAGTAATGAGCACAAATGTGAACATAGGAAGTTCCATCTAAACATGAGGAGGAGCTTCTTTGCGTGGAAGATGGTAGAGCACTGGAACAGGTTGCCCAGAGAAGTGGTGGAGTCTCAATCTCTGGAGTCATTCAATGCCCACATGGACACTGTGTTCCTGTGCAATCTGCACTAGGTGAACCTGCTCTGGCAGAGGGATTGGACTGGATGATCTCCAGATCCCTTCCAACCCTCTTATTTGGTGTGCCCGGTGGCCCTTGACCAACCACAGCATTATCACAGAGTGCCACTATCTGATCTTAGGGATGAAAAACCTTGCTACAGATCTAGCAGCACTTCTGGAACAGCAGCTACAATCTGCTTTTATTAAGTTCAATTAAGCAATATATTAATTTCTAAGTGTGCCTGCCTGGAGCCCCACACACATTAATGCCATCAGTTGCTTCAAGCAATCACCCAGAGCTACACCTCTTGCTCTTGTGTTTATTTCCACAACAGTAGTTATATCCTCATTAACAATTTTCAGCTACAAAGTAAATCAAATGTAATAGCCTATGTGGGGAATCTCAGTGCATATCCAGGGAGCCTGAAAACTTTCTGAAAGGAAGAAGTGTTAAACACCACAGACAAGCTCCTTCCCTGGAGTGGAGAGGTCAACAGAGGGACCTGTTCAGATGGGGCTGTTGACAAGCACTCTGGCCTAACCACCAAGCACAATGCAGGTGAAGAGACAGCACATGCCTGGTGGCTGCAAGCACAAGACTGTCCATCACCAGGCATTTCCCCTATTTTTACTCCTTTCTTGTTTCCTGCCCAGAGCAACCTTTTGCCTAACATGAAGGTGCTCTGAAGGCAACCTGGTGTGAATTCATCTCGTCTTTGCTTCTGCTTTTATTGTCAATAAAGCCTAAATAGCAGATGCTAATACACAAACACTCAATTCACACCATCCCAGCCAACAGATCTTTCTGACAGCACCTAACCCAGGTGAGCAGTTATCTCCTCCTCACACCGACTTTTCACAGTCCAAGGAACTGTTGCCCAGGAAATGTTCCGATAAATCAGTGACACAAGTGCCAGAGGCCTCAGCTGCCAGTTGCACAGCCTCTAGTTTCCATGTGCTAGTCTCCAAATCCAGCATACACTGTGGGACAGGAATAAGATCTTACCTGGTTGCTCTTGGCCTCACAGGAGATCCCTTCTGCCCAGATTTCTCCAGCACTTACCGCCTCCACCCCAGCATTTCCCTGATGGCAAACAAACCCTGTTCTGACAGTGAAACCATCAGTGCCATGGGCCATGGCAATATTTCAAGGAGAAAAAAGACACTCATAAATCCTTTTTCCCTCTGAAAGTCAACTGAGTTTCTTCTCTTGGAGGTACTAACACAGCGAATCTCCAGCCTCTTCCAATCCCCCACCCCTGCGCTCCTCTGAACCTTCCCCAAATCTCTCCCACGTGAATCAATCTGAAGGCAAAGCTGGCAAAGCCTTCGGGCTCCCACCAACCAATTGCACCACCATGCCATCAGATCCTGCTTCCATGCTGGTCTCCAGGTGCACCAAGAGAGCAGATTCCTTCTTATATACACTGGCAGAGGGGCTGCTTGAGTGACCACCTGTGCTTAGCTGGGATAAAGGCAACACCTGTAAGGCTGCCTAGCTTTCAGTGGGGCAGTGTGGAGTAACCCTGCTTAGCACTGCTCATTTTTCTCCAGGCTTCTGAGGTTTGGGGATTGGTTCAGATATGCATCCTCAAGCTTGCATATTTATCTGCTCCATCTCCTAAATAACTTTGATTTGCAGGATTTGGCTGCAGCTACCAGAGTTATCTTGAGAGACCTTGTTATGGAGAATTATTCTTCTGATTAATGGGAAAAGTCTTTCTTAGTGGCTTTCAGCATTTTCAGCCTTGGATGAAATCAGGGAGGGTAGCAGCACAGAGAAGGAAAAAGTGAAGTGGGCATCTCCTTAGAGCTTCCCTTGGGCTCAGATGAGGTCAGTCAGCTCAGCTCACTTCTTTTCCCTCCTCTGTTTAATGCTGAATTACCCCATCACCACCATAGAGGCCAATCCATATAGGCAGGTTCATGCCTTGCATTTATGCATGGCTTTAACATCATCCATACCTTGGGAGAAAAGTTGGCTGCACTGACCAGGAAAGCAAGTCACCAACAGCAGGGAGATCTGTGTGGCTGAGGGCAAGTTTTAAATATCCAATATTGAATTAAACAACTGAAACAAACAGCCCCTCTCAAAACCTCCAGTGAAGGAAACACAAGCCATACATAAGTAGGTGTTAATTGAGTCAGATGCTCATTTTCCAGTTTAGTTTCTGCTTGGCCAAAGCTTCAGGAAATATTCATTGGACTGAAAAGTAGCAAGTTTAGCTCCTGCACTTGAAAAATCACAGAAACTTAGAATTGCAGAATGGTTTAGGTTGGAAAGGACCTTTCAAGGTCATCTAGTCCAACACCCTTGCAGTCAGCATGGACATCTGCAATTAGAG
The DNA here is from genome assembly GCA_013399055.1 of Ramphastos sulfuratus. Taxonomy (NCBI): domain Eukaryota; kingdom Metazoa; phylum Chordata; class Aves; order Piciformes; family Ramphastidae; genus Ramphastos; species Ramphastos sulfuratus. The sequence goes on from WBNM01005711.1 coordinate 133,912, forward strand.
CAGGAGCCTCCTGGTCTGGTGTAATGGCATTGCCCCATGATGGGGGAGGACCCACATTTGCAACTGGAGCAAGTTGCTCAGAGCCCCAGGAAATCTGACCCGGAACAACTCCAGGGATGGGGCCTCCATTACCTCCCTGGGCAACCTGTTCCAGTATTCCACCACTCTCAGAGTTCCCTCATTCTTATCCCCCTCATCAACCCTCACAAGATCTCCTCTTTGTGGGAGAAGGGAAGGCTCTGAGGAGATCTTAGAATGCCCTTCCTGTACCTGAAGGGGGCTACAAGGAAGGCAGGAAGGGACTTTTTACAAGTGCTTGTAGTGATAGGACAAGAGATAATGGATTGAAGCTTAAGCAGGGGAGATTTTAACTGGAGATTAGGAAGAAATTCTTTACAGTGGGGGTGGTGAGACACTGGAACAGGTTGCCCAAGGAGGTCATGGATGCCTCCTCCCTGGAGGTGTTCAAGACCAGGATGGATGAGGCCTTGAGCAACATAGTCCAGTGGAAGGTGTCCCTGTCCATGGCAAGAGGGTTGGAACTAGGTGGTCTTTAAGGTCCTTTCCAACTCAAATCATTCTACGTATGAATTAGCAATGAAGTTTAGAGTGGCGAAACAACCCCTAGCATGTCCTGGGGGTTGGACTCAAGCTCTGGAGGTCCCTTCCAGCCACTAACATCCTGATACCCTCACCACAACAATAAATAAGCATTAAACAACAAACCCAACCATAACTCAGAGAGAGGAAAGAAGCATGAACAGGGGAAAAAAAAAAAAAAAAAGAGAGGAAGAAAAAAAAAAANAAAAAAAGAGAGAGAGAGAGAAGAAAAAAAAAAAACACATGTGTTTTAAATAATTTTTTTAATTGTTGAGGCAGTAATACTTGGTTCATGGAACTGCAATATACAGAGAGGTGAAATAAATAGCTTATATATATATAATATATATAATATAGCTGGTTTTAAAATATTCCCTTATCATTGGTGTACTAGGTCATCTTGTAGTCACTTGAATGTATTTAGCAGCATTCTCCAGAACTGAGCATAATGCAGGATCACGGAGCCGTGACACCTTATGTCGTCAGAAAGGTTACAGAAGATCGATGCGTCGAGAACTCCACCGGAACTCACTCACTGCGGCACAAACCCATCTTGTCGCGGGGCCGGCGTGCAGCAGACAATAAATAGATGACTGCCAAACCGGCACTTTTCAGGGCAGGGTCTCAGTAACTTTGGGAAAGAACTTTGGTTTTCTTTGGTTTGATTGCGTTACTTTTAATAATTACTTTTTGTTTTGTTTTGTTTGTTTTCCTCTGGGGATCTGCTTGTA
>WBNM01005711.1:142742-153900 GCA_013399055.1 Ramphastos sulfuratus
TCATCCAGTCCAATCCCTCTGCCAGAGCAGGTTCACCTAGTGCAGGCCCACAGGAACACAATGTCCAGGTGGGCTTTGTATGACTCCAGAGATGGAGACCCCACCACCTCTCTGGGCAGCCTGTTCCAGTGCTCTACCATCTTCCAAGTAAAGAAGCTCCTCCTCATGTTTAGATGGAACTTCCCATGTTCACATTTTTGCTCATTACTTCTCCTGTGACAGCACCACTGAAAAAAGATTGGCCCCATCCTCCTGTCATCCACAGTATTGATAAGCACTGATAAGATCTCCCTCAGCTTTCTCTTTTTTAGCCTAAAATGCTCCAAGTCCCTCAGCCTTTCTTCTTAAGACAGATGTTGTAGCTCCTTGACCATCTTTGTAGTCCATTACTGTATTCCCTCAAGCTGTATCCCCTGTCCATCTTGAACTGGGGAGCCCAGTACTGGACACAATATTCCAGATGCAGTCATACCAGGGCAGATTAGAAGAAGAGAACCTCCCCTGAGCTGCTGGCCACACTGATGCACTCCAGGATGCCACTGGCCTTCTTGGCCACAAGGGCATATTGTTAGCTCATGGTCTTCCTGTTGCCCACCAGTACTCCCAGGTCTTTTTTCCACAGAGCTGCTTTCCAGCAGGTCAGCCCCTCACCTGTACTGATGCTGGGGTTTTTTCCTCCCTAGATGCAGGACCCTACACTTGCCCTTCTTGAACTTCATGAAGTTATCCTCTGCCCAACTCTTCCAGCTGGTCCAAGTCACACTGGATGATGATCTCCTATAAATAAGAATTTGGGACCAGCCCTGGATACAGAAAGGTGCTGCCCAGTGACAAAGCTATGGACTCCAGTGGTCCAGCACCTTTACTGACTCAGGGTAGAGCAGCAGCAGCCAGCCAAGGCTCCCCCTCCAGAAAGGGATATCTTGAGCACGGGGTTGTTTATACATCATGGGCCATTTCCACCCCATGTGCAGCTGAAGACCTCTGAGCTGAAAGAGCTGTGCCTGAGCCAGGGGCTCTCCAAGTGCCCTGAGGCTGCTGAGGAGCAGCAGTGGGTTGTTTGTGCAGAGCATTTGGTGAAGGGCTTGCCAGTACTAAACATGAAACACGCTGAACTGACACTAAAGCAGAATTAAGTGCCAAAGCATTTGCTGCTTCTACAATTACACTCCAGAGCGCTTTGGTGCTCCTGCTCTCCTTTTTTTATGACCCAACTTGGTCTCATTGTAGTTTGGCTTTCTCATTTTAAGTTCTCCAAATGGAAAGGATCAAAGGGCTCTTTGTTGTCGTAGCAGGAGCGCTCCTCGGAGCGAGGCATTCCTGCCACCAACAGCTTGCTGCTCAGGGGGAATTCGCAGCAGCCTCTGTGCCACCAGCCCGAGCCAAAGCATTAGCAGGTGCAGCGGCTGCCTCCGCCTTCCCCCCATTAGCTGGCCACGCTGAAGCCACCTGAGCAGCTTTTTATGGGAAAGGGAGGGCTGGGGCAGGTTTTCTCATTTATGCTTCACAAATCTGGCTCAGTGGGCACCAGCAAATCCAAACTTCACTCAGCTTTTATGGCAACAATAAGCAGCTCGAGTAACACCGTGGTGTGGGGAGAGATGCCTCCAAGACTGAAAGGTTTCTCTGTTTGCAAAGATCAGGGCACAAATTAAGCCCCACGAGTGATGCTGTGTTAAGCTGTTCTTAGCTAAGCTCCTGCTAAAATGCTTCCCCCCTCCTCAAACGATGCTGCAATTAGAAGCTTTCAGGGTAAGGGAACTGAACGTGTAGTGCTGCAAATGCTAACAAACATCAAACCCGACAAAACCCACCTGTGATGACCCAGGAATGTTGATTTGGCACAGGGCACAGACATATTCAGCCTTTCAAGTGAGAGGGGAGTGACTCTCCTATCTAATTATCACATTTCTGCAGGTTCAGTCTCCTGGCCTGAAGTAAAATTGTGGTGATATCAGCCCTTCATACCAGTAGAAGCACTTCTCTCAGGAAGGAAAGCAAGCCTCCTTCAAAACTGTGGAGCAAGGAAAGCTACTGCTCAAGCAAAAGGTTTCCAAAAGGTGTGCTTTTGCAAGGAAAAACCCTGAGAACAGACCCTTTCTGTAGTCCTGTACCTGCCTCTGTAGACAGACAGACAGTCAGACAGAGGGTGTTCCTAGGCAGCCGTACCCCACTGTGCTGGATCTCAGGCCACCACCATCCAGGTGTGAGGCACAGCTCAGCTCAGCCTGAGTTCAAAGGGCTGCTCGACATTTCCCTCCCATGTTGGCACTGTTAGATTCACACACTGCACTATACAGAAAACATCCTGCTCTGTGTTTCCTAAATTTCAGAGCAGCAGCAAGGCAAAGTTTGGGTTGTCAGGAGATGTGTGGCTTGGCAGCCCCAGTAAGCCACTCCTGAAGTATGCCCAGGTGAGGACTAAGGGCTAGTGCATCCTGCATCACTCACAACCCCTATATAGCCCCAGAACTGTTTACACAGCCTGTACCTGATGACATAATGATTTTCAGGAAGCATGTTACTTCCCTGTGGTTTTGCACAAGCTCAACTCCAAGTCAGACAGGCAACACTAAGAAGCTCCTCCAGACTCATCCCCCATGACTTGGAAAATCCCAAGAAGATAATACAGCAGGGCCTGTGTTAATGTCACAGCTTTTAGCACTGCCATCTCTCCCCCTTCACATGTAAACCTTTATAAAGGTAGGTCAGAAAGCATGATGATGAGGTGGGTACAGGAGCTAACAGATCCAGATACAGCTCCCCTTGCAGCAGCACAGCTGAGTGCTCTGGCTGCTGGTAAGCTGGGGCCAGACATCTTGTCCACTTTACAGGCATTATCAACACAGATCCTCATAAGCATCCTGATGCTCAGCATCCTGGATTTATGGCAAGGCATCCTGACCACAGAGACACCTCTTGACCCAAATGCACATTCTTGCTCCTCAACTGGGCTGTAAATCAGGGAAGACACATCTATAACTGCCAAGAGTTACTCAGCTTCATGAATGTTTCCTCCAGCTCTCTGCCCTCTGAACCTGCACAATCCTCCGAGGAAAATACTTAGGAGTCATGATGGGCAGTTCAATAAAAGTGTCTGCCAGCACAGCAGGGAGGTTAATTATGTATAGAGGACATCTAAGTGCATTCATGATGAGGGGAAGTAACACAAAACCCACACGGAGGAGATCCCCCAAAGAGAGTACATCTCCATTTGGAAGCACAGTTTCAAAGCAGCATCACCCATGCCTGCACCCACCTGCCCAAATGCTCTGGGGGTCCATCCCATCTCTCCTGAGAGCATGGGAAAATAAATGGGCATAGTCTTGCACATGTGGGATGGGATCTACAGGCTTCACAGTACCCTGTCCCTGCCAGGCACAGGCTGCAGGAACCAAGGGAGGAAACGAATGGTTTAAAAATTTTATTTCCTTCAACCTTCCATCCAAAAATTCCTTTTTTCTAACCAATATCTGTTCCATAACCCTCACGCTGCTCTAGAAAAGAATTTTGTCACAGGATAAACAGGCAGATACAGAGATGAGGAAATGGCCTCGAGTTGCACTAGGAGAGGTTTAGGTTGGACATTAGGAGAAAACTCCTCACTGGAAGGATTCTCAAACACTGGAACAGGCTGCCCAGGGAGGGGGTTGAATTCCCATCCCTGGAGGTGTTCAAAAGACAGAGATGTGGTGCTGAGGGACATGGTTTAGCACCAGCCTAGGTAGAGTTAGAGAAAGGTTGCCTCGATGATCTTAAAGGTCTTTTCTAATAAAACTGATTCTATGATGCTATGAAAGGAGTGTTTTTAGGGATGAACCAAGCAAGGCTGAGGCTGTGCAAGGATCTGTCTCCTAACCTGCCCATTCTATCACAGGCACACGTCAGGATGGCACACATCTAATGGTAATCAGAGCAAACTAGGTTGGCTTCATTTGGACAGAGGAATGTTTGGCTAACAGAAATTCCTAAGTGCATCTCAAAAAGCTGCCTGTACTTACTATTAATAATGAGGAAACTCAATCACTTTTTAAATGCACTTTATGAAACCAATAGAGAATTAAGGAAAATATCTAAGTTGAAACTGTGGGCTCCCTGCAATAGGAAGCTACTGCTTCAGGAGACCTGAAACCACCAGCAGGTTTCAGATGTGACATCTGAGCAGGTCTATGGCATCTACCATTACCTGCACCTACCTGACCCAGCCACATGTATGCTTCTAGATGTTAAATATGGCGAGAGCTGAGAAGGTGTTTTTAGCCACCCACACAAAGCACAAACTGTTGGATAAATGCACTGCTAGGGTTTGCTCTATCTGTCAATAATTTTAATTAACATTTAACCTTAGGGAACTGAAATATTCCAACATGACACACTGGTGTGGCCATCAAGAAACACAGGGGACAGGATGTTAGCAGCTTTATGGTAACGTTTGCTCCTTGAACATAGAAAGCATTTTATTAAATTACCACCTAGCTTTCAAGAGGGTGTTAATTTTCCTGGAAGTTAATATACAACTGCCAGCCACAGGATAAAAGAAAGATTTAAAGGTCAAACTTACAAGCTTGGTTTGCAGTGTGAACCTTGACTTTGCAAAGCTACAATCTGAGGGACAATTGGTGCTTCTTAGGCATAGATGAAGGAAAACATGAAGTTCCCTCAAAAGCAATCACAAGAAACTCATAAAATTTTTACACAGCTCTCTGGTGACCAAACATAGCCTGGAGATAAAAGGGTCAGTGCTCACATCCTCAGCCAAGCAACTACAGCTCCCCAGCACAAAACTTGGGAACTGTTTTGGAATTTATTTTTTAAAATAAAAGGACAGAGGACCTCTTGCTTCATTTCAAAGTGAACACTTAAAACATCACTGCTCTGCACACAGAGCTTCTACCTCTAATATCCTTACACAACCAAGATCAGCTGCCTGCCATCCCACACTGCTACAAAACAGCTAAACTTCTGTATCCAGCTCTGGAATCACCAATACAAGAAGGACATGGACCTGTTGGACAGGGTCCAGAGGAGGGGCCACAAAGATGATCAGAGGGATGGAGGACCTCTCCTATGAGGACAGGCTGAGAAAATTTGGTCTATTCAGCCTAGAGAAGAGAAGGCTCCAGGGAGACCTGACAGTGCCCTTCTATACCCAAAGGGGGTCTGCAAGAAAGCTGGGGAGGGACATTTTATAAGGGCATGAGGTGAGAGGACAAGGGGTGGTGGTTTTAAACTAGAGGAGGGTAGATTTAGATTGGACATTAGAAAGAAGGTCTTTACTATGAGGGTGGTGAGGCACTGAAACTGGCTGGCCAGAGAAGTTTTGGATGCCTACTCCCTGGAAGTGTTTAAGACAAGGCTGAATGAGGCCTTGAGCAACCCAGTTCAGTGGAAGGTGTCCCTGCCCATAGCAGGGGAGGCTGGAACTAGATGACCTTTTAAGTCCCTTCCAGCTCAAGCCATTCTATGATTCCTCCACAAAATTCATTTAACTCACTTCATTCATCTGCCCACCTCCAGAAAAACTTCAGTGCAAAGCACTGCTGTAAACAAACCATCACAAACACAGAAGCAGGACAAGGCCCATTGCTCGCAGCAAATATTAATGCTGCAAGGGCCCATTGAGCTCACACAAACTCCTACCACACTGAGGGAACCACAGCAGCATCAGAGCCTATCCATGTTTTTGCCAAGGCAGCTTTGGTGCAATAAATGCTGGAAAGTGGTTTCTCCTGGGCTCAACTATAAATGGCTCCTTGGGAGTCATTACACAGTTGTGCCATCCAGAGCTAGGGTTCTTGGAACAGCCAAGTAACACCAAAGCTGGGGTCTGGCCAGCTCTTAGCACATTAAATCTACTGAGAAGTAACATGACAAATTATTGTGCCCACATACCCTGAGCCTGCATGACAACAGCATCCCTACTGTAACACCTAGCAACTCCTCCTTGGGGAAGTCTTCTGACACATTTCCAGCACTGCAGAGATTTGAAATTGCTACAAATGAACCAAAAGATACAAATTCTATCACCATGCACAGAAGTTTGAATGCGATGCTTCGGATATCCAGCAATGGGAAAGGAGCAGCTGTGGAGAGTTGTGCAATGCTACCAAAAGCCTCATGATATCTGGGGGCTGAGACTGGAAGACGGTGATGGTTGATTCTAGCTTCCACTTCTGCTTTTAATTTCAGGAGAATCTCAGCTTTTAACTTCTCAGAACAATTATTCCAAATCTTTTCCACTGGTTGCAGAAAAAAAGCCTGATTAGGTGAACGCAGAAGATTCCAATGGCTCAACCAAAAGACAGCTGGTTTTGTCTCCTCATGGCTTTTGAGACCTTTGCAATCCTGCAGGTCCCGACTCAATATTTTCAGACACTTGAGGCTGGCTTCGGATCAGGTCCCTGTGCAAAGTACGACAGGCTCCAAGGCTGCTTGGCTCCAGGTTCCACTGAAGGAGTTTATTTAGATGACTTAAACTAAACCAAACTCACAGGGGAACGAAAGCCTGCGAACAGTTCACTTGAAAAAGGACCAACCCCACTCTGTAGGAAGAGCCAAGCTGCAGTTCAGAATGAGATCTGAGTGAGATCCAGCAAAAGTCATGTCAAGTTTTGCTTTCACACGAGATGCCAAGTCAGAATGGTTTATGGCTGAACATGTCACAGAGAGATCCGCAAAACGCACGCTATTAAACCCGACACCCCACTAATTCTGCTCGTGTTTTTGTTGCAAATTCAGCATTCAGCCCCAGAAATTGTTCGGTTTTACAAGCCCCTTTCAAGCAACCCAAATACTGTGCAACGCCGGGAAAAATTCTGGATAAGCATCAAACCCCTGTGAAACTCAAAGTTCTGCCCCAAATCCAAGATGCAGTTAGGCGTGGGTTTAAATACACAAGCTGAGGAGTGCAAACACCTCACCCATGGCATCAGAGTTCCAAACTGAAAACCCCTCAGTGCCCCACTGCCCTCACCACACACCTCCCCACATCTTTGCAGCACGTTTGGCTGTCAAGATAGACCCTGGGCACAGGCAGGCACTGGGAAGACTTGCATCCAAGTGACATGAAGGACACACAGAGGGCATAAAGCTTAGAGCTCATCCCTAAGTCTCCTTGTCTCAGGCTAACACAGGCTATTGACCTTACAGCAAAGCACTGTTTTCCCATCATCACTGTTTCAAAGATGGCTTTCCAGGAAAGCTCAATTTCAGCCTTGACCAAAGTCAACTGATGGAAAAAAAAACACCTGGTCCAGGTACACTGATAAGACTTTGGAGAACCCATCTGGTGTCTCCTATCCAGGTAGGTCCCCTTCTCATACAAATGATGGCTCCCACTGAACCACTTGGAGCTCTCATAATATAACCTGCTCCTTCTCTAAGACCAGAGGTATTATAAAGGGCCAAGACTGCAGGCATGGGCCATAGTGAGCGCCTTCCCTCTTTGATGCTGTCAGAGGTTTTCCAGCCAACTTTCCTGACTAAACACACACACACACACACATGCTTGAAGAAAACCCCTATTTTAAAGCTGTAATGTAAACAACCCCAAATTATTACTATCCCCTAAAGGCTACTGCTGGCAGGCATCAGTGATAAAGCTCTGCCAGAGCAGTCTGGCATCTAGCAACAATTTGTTTGTTGTCCTGCAAAAATACAGAGAGCCTTGCCATATGGTATTAGCAACTTTCTGGTAACATTAAGAAATGTATTGGCTTGGAAAGCAGTTATCACACCAGAAAAAATTTTACATCTGAGAGGCAGGTCTATGCTGTAAGTAGTATCAGCACAGAGGTGCTGGTCAGGGGTGGAAGAGAGATGGTAGCAACCAGCGTCATGCCATCTCCAGCCCCTGGCATAGATAACATCTCCCTGGCACAGCCTTGTTGGTCCAGGAGCTGGACCACACTCAAGGCTGCTCATCAGAGCTTTGTGAGGGTTTCAGTGTTACAAACATGTCAGCAAAACTGTCCCAGAAAGCAACCGAGTTCCCTTCCAGAGACCTGAAGCAATCCCTCAGCTGCCTCAACCAGCCCAGTCTTCCTACCTTTCAAAGGTTTTTTTCCCACTGCCCACATGAAGCACAGAGAAGGGAGAAATAAACCCAACCCCATGAAAATGCTTTTTTCAATACTAACACATGTATACTGCAATGATCTTCTGAGAGCCTGTGTATACCAGGTCACTGAGGATTTTGCAATGGTGCAAGTCTGTACATGGATTTGGTGGAAAATTACCTATTTTATATTATTGCATGCTCTGAGACTTGAACCCTTTCAGGAGGAGCTGAACTGATGTGATGAGCGGGGACTCCTCGGTTTACAACCTTACTGCTCTCACTTTCTGTAGAGCTGGCAGAGATGGTGCCTTTGATAGATCTCAATTTGTCAATTGCTTTTCTGACTCTGCCCCACTTTCTGGAGTTTTCTCCCTAGTTACATCCTGCCTCAGAAAAAGGCCTTGCTCTACGTACAGCGGTAGAGGAGTTTTCTGCAGACTCGTGGTATCAAGATTATGCTACGTGGAGCTGCATTACACAGGAGCACAGCACACAACTGGCAGTCGCCACGCTGTTCCAGCTCCACCTGCACACTGAGTCCTATCCCACCCTGAGGAGATGGCTCCAGCACCCACCATCTGCTTCTCCTTCCTGGAAGAGCTCAAAGAGTGACTTAATGCGCTGAGAGATGAAGCTGTTCTCAATATGAAAACAACAGGGAACAATATTGCTGCTGGATCTGGAAAAGACATAATCCATCTGATGCCATGGAAGAACATTAGTGGGATTGCTTGGAGCATCTTCTGAAGAAACTTCTGGATCAAATCAAAGATGTGTTTAGCTCTTTCCCCTTTCTTCTCAAATTGTCTGGATTCCTTCCAGTCATTACTTACCTTCCTTGCTTCTAAAAACTGATGTCTCCCTCATCACCATTTGCAATAAGCAGCCTCTCCTCCCACCTGGCAGCTTTGCAAGAAGCCAAGGTCCATTCTTTTTCTGCCCTTGGTCAGTCCAGAACAGGCCTATTTTCTCCTGTCCCTTTATAGCTGGGAGAGCAAAACACTCTTCTTACAGATACCTGCTACAACCTGAGCACTAATGTCTGTGTAATCCCATGGGTGGCTGGTATAGAACCATGGGAAATTCCCTGGCAGCAATGCCTGGGGATAGGAGGTGCTCCGATCACCATGTACCAGCCACTAGCCCTAGCAGTAGGGCTTTGGTCATCTTGTAATGGTGCTGATGGATCCAGTTTAAGCCTCACAGAGATCACTGGCCACTTGCAAAGGCTCTCCTGAAAAAGGATTTAAAAGTGCATGGAAAGGAGATCTCTGCAGCTTCCTGCACTTCCTTCATGCATTTGCTGCAACGGCAGGCTCAGCAAGAGCATGTAGAAATGGCCAAGCTAATTAGGAGCCACCTGTTCTCACCACAGGATGCTATTCCTTGCTCTGGAGACTTAGAAGACTTACCTTTGACAGTCCCCATTTTATTACAGACATCCTTATCTCAATACACAAGATAAGAAAAGCTGCTGAGGCAGAGAGCAAAAAACAGAGGAGGACTCCCCAGGAGAACCACACTTAGAAACTCAGAGCTCCTCCAAAGAGACCATTGGCTCCTCCTTCTCCCCTAACATTGAATTATTGCAACTATTCAGACTTTTTCTCTCCTAGGTGGCCACTCACTTTGTGTCTTACCACAAGTGGACAAGTGACATTGAGCCTCTCCTTGAAAAGAGAGATGCACCTTTCAGAGTCTCTTTCTCCCGTGTGTTTGTAAGAAGCCATTCCGGGTCAGGGGCTCAAAGCAACCTGCTCCAGTTGCAGATGTCCCTGCTGACTGCAAGGGGGTTAGAGTAAATGACCTTTAAAGGTTCCATCCCTCAAAATCAGAAAATTCAGGATGTGCAGTTACTACATATGTATACAGAGTGGCACCAAAATCCCACAGGCAAAAAGGAAAAAAATAGGTCAGAAGGAAAATCAAAAAAGTAAATCTCTCTTAAGCCTTTTTCCATATAACAACAACAACTAACAAAGAAACACAACCAGGTTTGTTTTCCCCTTGTGCTGGTCATCTTTAGCAGCAAAGTCCCTTCCTCTACAACACCTGCCCTGTCTCCAGTTTTCATAAGCAGCACATAGAGTGCCAGTGACCTCAGCAGTTGCATGCTGTGACAATAAATAAAGTTAGAAGCCTGCCCAAAACACCTCTAAGCCCTTTGGCCAACATTGGCTGTGAACACATGTGCAGTAACAACTAAACAAGGAAGAAAACACAAGGTCTGTGGCCTCCCAAGAAAGCTCCATCAGATGATCTCTGCTCAGAAATGCTGGCAGAGGTGCAATTTTTGATAAATAAATCAAAAGAGGCAAAGGTTGCCCTTCTCAGCCCTGGGGCTTAGGCTGTTTGCTCCAAGGTGGGGAGTGAGCCCAGTCTCTGGAGCTCTTGCATTTGTCACCAGTTTCAGCTGAGAACAACAACAACAACCTGCTCTGGTCTGTAATACCCTTTGTAGGTGATTATGGGAAACAAAAAGGACTAAATTCAAAGCAGGCTTTCAACTGGGGGGGATCCAAAACTGCTGACTGAGGAGGAGAACAAAGCCAGATGGCATATGCTGGTATTGCTTGGGATTATGCAGTGTAAGGCAATAGGAAACAAGCAGAGAAAAAGACCCAGTTTGGTCCCTTGGCTCTGCTCTTGCCAAACGAACATACCGGGGTGCCTGTGAAACAATCAGTTTATGGTTTTCATTCCCCTCCACCCCCAGACTGAACTTAAATATTTGTATAAGCCCAGGCGTAACTTTTATCTAATGTTTTCCTTGGGGTTTACTAGCTGTTTAGAGCATTCAGGCTAAAAAGCATTCCCTCAAACCTTTGCCACAAAAAGAGCTGAAACCATGATACTAATTAAAACCACACTCTTTGGTATCAAGAAGACATGCTATTATTTTTCTGGGTTGTGTTGGGGTTTTTTTGCTCATGAGGAGCTGTTAATACGGGCAACGCGTCTGGAACATTTTCCTTCCAAACACCATACTCTGGACCCCCTCCTGCTCAGGTCAGCTGGCTTGTGAACTTGTCAGCAGTCTGAGGTGAGAAGGCTCCTATTTGCAAGAATAGATTTCTTTTTTTTTTTTTTTTTTTTTTT
>WBNM01005711.1:153910-200765 GCA_013399055.1 Ramphastos sulfuratus
TTTTTTTAATAGCAAGCCATTTGCCAGCTTAACCTTATGAAAAGCGCATCAAGAAAAGAACAACACCAAAAGAAAACAACAAAAGCTTTACGTTGTGTGAAAGGTGACAAGCTAAAGAATTGTCCTCCCTTGGTGCCCAAGGGGCTAAATCAAGGGATGAATCTTGCCAAAATATACTGCAGGTTTTGAAAGACAACCTCTGACTTTGCCAGGATGCTCCTGGACACTCAGCATACACCTGGAAAGGGTGTGGGTTGCCCTGTGTGTCACTGCTGGTCCCTCCTGGGGTGACAAATGCCTGGGAAGGAACAACCCCTGCACCGGTACAGGTTAGAGGCTGACCTGCTGGAAAGCAGCTCTGTGGAGAAGCACCTGGGAGTGCTGGTGGACAAGTTCATTGTGAGCTCCTGCATACCCTCGTGGCCAAGAAGGCCAGTGGTGTCCTGGGGTGCACTGAGTGTGGCAAGCAGGCTAAGGGAGGTTCTCCTGCTCTACTCCACCCTAGTGAGGCCACATCTGGAGTACTGTTTCCAGTACTTGGGCTCCCCAGTTCAAGAGAGACAGGGAACTACTGGAGAGAGTCCAGTGGAGGCAATAAAGATGCTGAGGGGACTGGAGTATCTGTGTGGAGGAAAGGCTGAAAGATTTGGGACTGTTTAGTCTGGAGAAGAGCAGCCTGAGACAGGATCTTCTCAATGCTCAGAAAGAGCTAAAGGGTAGGAGGCAAGAGGACTGGGCCAGACTCTTGTCAGTGGTGTCCAGTGAGGTTCCACACAGAAAGTTCCACCTAAACATAAGGACGAACTTCTTTGGTGCTGGAGCCCCTAAGGAGGCTGCCCAGAGAGGCTGCAGAGTCTCCTTCTCTGGAGAGTTTCCAAACCCACTTGTACATTGTGATCCTGGACAACCTGCTGTGGGTAACCCTGATTTAGCAGAAGAATTGAACTAGGTAATCTCCAGAAATCCCTTCCAACCTCAACCATACCGAGGTTCTGTGAAAGAAAGTAAGATTTCATGCTCATTTGAATCTGTGTAATTTGAATGCATCTAAGGTGTCCATTACTGTGGTACCAGCACCTCATAAACATTAACAAAATTATCCTTACAACATTTCTGAGAAAATGCTATTATCATATTTAAAGAATGGAAAATTAAGGCACCAAAAAAAAAAAAAAAATTCAGTACAACCTGCATATCCTGAGAGATCTAAATCCAATTAAAAACCAGATTCCCTCATCAGATACCAAACAATGCAGGGCAATAACTGCACCATGGAAGTGTGGGAAGCACAGAGAACCAGATGCTTTGGCCCATTCCTCCCAGAACACCAAATTCCAGGTCCTCAGAGATTCTGAGCAGCATCCTGGATGCTCCTGCCTGGCCAAAGTGGCTTGGCAAATGGGCTCAGGATTCACAGAAGCATCCACACTGCTCATGAGGAAAGCAGAAGTGGCAGGAGGGATTCTCTGCGGAAGGCGCTTGTCCCACAAGTGTCACTCTTGGGACCACAAAAATAAATAATGTTTCATCAGAACAAGTTTGCTTCTGGTTTCTGTTTGGGAGTGTGGCTTTCACCGCGTTGACTCAAAACAAAACTCAGCTTCCCTTTTTCACAGCCGTAAAGATGCCAAATTTTAACTCCTAGCAGTGCAAAGTGTGGGCAGTGGGGGAGGGGGCCTCTGAGGGCTGAGGGATCTTATTTACATTTAGTTTTTGGTGACATTTAAGCTCTGAGCAAGCTCCTGCCTGGTTAGCAAGCCTCCAGAGTTGCCAACAATACAGAAGATCTGCCTAAGTTACAAAAACAAGTTAATGCATAAAAAATATGACTTCAGCAAGAAGTTAAGCTGGATGGGTGAATATGCTGTAATTTGTTACATGCTTCCATTGTGCAGGGATCCAAAGTAATGAAATATTCCTGTAACGCTAGAACCGTGAGGCCCAGCCCCAGGATGATGTTCAGATTCCAGTATTAGCTCTGCCACACCATCCTCTGGCACACCACTGAAAGGACCCTTATGTTGCCTACCTCTCCAGCATTAACCTTCTCAGCACCAGCCTCTCCAGCACCAAATTCATCAGCACCAATCTCCCCAGCACCAGACTCTCCTGCATCAACCTCCCCAGTACCAACCTCTCTAGCATCAGCATCTCTAACACCAACCTCTCCAGGTTCTCCCCTTGCCCTTTCAGTCTGAATTTCCAAAGCAAGATCAAGTAATGAAGTTACTGTGGAGACAGCCACAACACTGGGATGCTGAGATGACATCTCATGTCAATGCAACTGTAAAGCTTAAACACTCAAAGCATCAGAGAATGCCAGGACTGGCTGAAGAGATGGACTTTGTGGATGCAGGCCCCGGGAAGGACCTAGGCTGCCTGCAAACTCCACTTCCCCTTCATCCTGCTTTTCATTTGAGACTGACAGGCAAAGCTCAAACACATCATTACAGCCTTGAGGAGGCTGCTGAAGGTAACACTCATGTTACGAATGAATTAATAGGAAACACTTACCTTCCCCACTAGCTTGCCTTTCCTGTTCATGCAAAGGTAGAAGTCTGTCTCCTTCCCTTTGATCCGGACTTGACTGCCAAAAGTGTCTGTTTCCACTAGAAGCTGGGCTTGTAAAGGAAGAAGAAAAAAAAAAAGAGCATTTACCAATGTGGTTCCATTAAGTTAGAGAGTGCAAAGCTCATCAGCAAGTTGTGATCCAGGTAGAGGTAATGGGACACCAGGATGCTCTACAAAAGAACTTCTCAAGGAACCACCCAGAGACCGAGCTCCAGGCTTGCTTACAGGTGCAAATCTGACACATCTCCACTGACTCCTGTGTGAGTGTTCCAGATTCAATGCCAGTTTGTCAGAGAGCAGGCACAGACATGCCTGTACTCCATTTGTCCACATCAACCTCACCACCTCATCAAGCTCAATGCTAATGCTCCCCCACCTCAGGAGGGTTCTTGGAAAGCAAAGGCATGGATTTTAGTCTCGAGAAAAGATTAGCATGACGAGAATGGAAATCCTTTCCCCACAGCCAGCAGCCCTCAAATACTGCACACAAGTGGTCCACAGTGTAGATGGTGGCAGTGATCTCCTAAAGATTGGCTCTGCTTGTTCTGCCTGATGAATGTCCACAGTGTAGATGCCCTCTGTATGTCTAGCTACATTCCCAGGAGGTCACTAATTGTTTTCTGGCAGCCCAGGTTCATGACTTCTGTTCTAGCTGGGAGAAATATGGCCAATCTTGTAGTGCCTCTCATGTTTATTAAGGCCAGAGCTGGTCTGCAGCATTTCCAGGAGCCACTGCAGAGGACAGACTTCTGGGGCATCTTCATAAACCACCTGCCCTGACACAACTCTATTTGCAGAAGCATAGCACACCTTCAACATCTCAAAAACTCACACATGCCCAAATCCAGCATTTTATTCCCTCTCTGATCTGAACAGGAATTTCAGTCATGCTCAAGGTTTGGATTCCAGGAATTTCCCTGGAGAGGCAAGAACAGGCAAGACTGGACATTTTGGTTGAGATCCATCTCTGATATGGAGGGGGAGAAAGTAGACATGGTCAAAACACAATGCAAGAATGTGTAAGTGTCAGCAAGTGTAAATCCACGGTCCTGCTCTGGAAATACTCACGCTTGTAAGACCTGAGCCTCGCTGTAGAAACGCGGCGTTTGCCAAACTCTGGAGAATGTTTGATCTGTGCTGCAAAAAGTCACATTCTTTTTGGCATTCATATTTCAAACTTTAAAACCCTCTAAGAGCAAATATGTTCACTGTAAGGATTTGCCGTGGGGATAGAAATAGGAGTTTGTTTCATTTAAACACATTAATATTTTTCCCACTTGTAAAGTCAGCTCTTGGCTTCTGCAGCAGTGCAAATATCACAAACCTTTAACTCACAAGGGCCCTAAATGGAGTTTTCCCTCAGCAGCTCAGTCACAGATGCAAGCTCAGGGTTTTCCAGTTACAAGCAGCTTACCTTTATACAGATATATCTGTTAAACCCGTTATCACAGGGGATACTTAAGGAACAGCTTCTTTCAGACAGCAAGTGGGATAATGACTGTATTACAGCAGAATATTACTTGCAATTGTGCACAAACAGGGATATTTACCCAAGTCTTTCAGATCATCTTGCATGTGTGTGATGGAGAGAAGCCTGCAAGCCGTAACTGAGTGCATTCTCTCCACATCTGCCAAGGTGCTATTAAACCAGTGACCACTTCAGTGAGAAAGGGCCACGTGAACCAGAAATACCCCATCATAGTAAGGATATCAGGATAAACCAAGACAGGATGGGGGAGGATGGCACAGAGTCAAAGACAGGTCTTAACAGGAGACTGACCAACATGGTATACATCTGGGTGAATGCTCACTGCTTCAGGAAGTTCAGGGGTGCTGTTCAGATAAAATGTGGCACCAATAGACTAGGGAATAACCAAGGAAGGACTATCTTTAAAGAGCTGACAGTGAAAGGCCTTTTCCTTGCATGAGCAGAAGACTAATGGTCAGCATCAGAGGAGGAGAGCAGCAGCCTGCACATGAGGAAAGTTACAGAGCCAGCACAAGCTGTCCCAAAGATTGGCCCAAGAACCACAGCCAACAGCCAGAGTGCCAAGGAGTCGCCCACAGATCCACAGTGTCAAATCCACCCAGGCACACAAACAGACCCAGGCCACCCACTGAAGGGGTCAAGCCAGGGCTCTACAGCTTGCACACAGGCAAGAACAGGACATGGCAAGTTCCCTTCTAAGCTGTGAGGCGTTCCCCATCCATTCCACTCTCAGTACTGCAACTAAAGCTGCTAAGAATAACGCTGAATATCAGAAAGTGGGGTTAGCCAGCCCAAGGAGCTAACATTGACAAAACACTCCAATACAAGAGCCTTGAGCTGTGGTCCCAATGGGCAACTGGCAACCCCACCTCTCCAATACAGGTCCCTGCTGGCAGCTCAGATGGACAAACACAGGGCACACTGGCTCACATTCCCCACCCCCTCGCTCTGCAGCCAGCATGAGTAATATCCAAGCTGATTTTAATTTGAAAAATATCACCTTAAAAAGATGCCGGTTCCCTGCTGTGAAAATTAAAACCATCTGGATGGAGTGATTTCAAATAATTAATCTAGGTCTCCTTTGACACCGCTACTAATTAAAATATGATACTTTCCTTCCCCCCCCCCCCTTTAAATAAAGAATTTAAATAAAGTTTAAAGATCTAATAAAATAATGTCATAATTTAGAACTAAATGGAAGTCACCTTTCCTGCAGGCTGCAAAGGTTATGTTGGTGCTGAGATCTCTCACAAGCTAGCACCACAGCACAGACCAAGCAGCAGCGGATGGGCAAGCATCCAGTGCAACATCCACACCAGTAAACATGCCAGTATATATATCCCAGTGCCCTGACGAGGTATGTGAGCCCCAAAGATTGTCCTTCACCCAGTGTCTAGGAGCGGGGAGCAAAGAAAAGGAAGTTCAGCAGATTCTGTCTGCTCCCTGCTGTGACGCTGCTGATGTACAGGCTAAGGCCACCCATAGGTACCCACTTCTGAAAAACCTGCACCTTAAGATGTTTGAAACACCTTCTTATCTATAGAGAACCTTGAACTCCTTTCCTGCATGAAAAATCAGTGCAGCATTAGGGTTGGGTTCGCAATCCAGGCTGTCTGCCAGCCTAGGGCACCTCTTATAAGTGATTCACATTTTCACAACAGTCGTCCCCCAAAATTCTCCCAGGAGCCCAGGCAGGGACCTTGGACAACAGATCTAGTCAGCTAAGATCAGCTGAGAGGGATGAATCTCAGCCTTGAATGTTGCATCAAGAGCTTCTGGAGAATGGCAGATGGCCCAGCAGAAGGGACTACCAAGGTCTGTTGACACACTGACATGGCAGGACAAAAGCTCAGCCACCATCACTAAGATTGAAGCTAATGTAGACTTGTCTCTAGGATAGAAAGATGCTCCAGCCAAAACAAAAGCACCAGGGAATATCCAGGAGAATCTCTACTGAGAGCTCAGGTAAAAGAAATCCCACCAAGCTGGAGCAGTGTCTCCACAGCAATTTGCTGCTCCAGACACCTGACTTTCAGCTCCATTAATCCCTGGATACACCATAGAGATATTACAATCTCTGTTTCCAAGAGCCCCACACTCTCTCCTTCAGATCAGGTATTATTGTTTAAATTCTTTGACAGCTAGATATTCAGACACATTTCCAGGGGGAAAAAGAAAAGAGGAGAAAAAAAAGAAAGAAAAGGGGGGGGGAGGGCAAGGAGGGAAAGAGAAAAGATGTCTTTAGAGGGTGAGATCTTCTGCTACATGCTTTTGCCTTATTGGCCCATTTAACCTAAACCTTCCTGAAAACTCCCACTGGAAGAGATTGGAATTCCTCACATGTCTAGGTGAAAAGGATTACATATGTATGTTGAAAAGCTATCTTCCAGCTAAGAAAACATGAAGCCAAGGAGATATGTGAAGGTGGCAGAAAATATGCCAAATTATCTTTCAAATATTTCCTGGGAGTGGGAGGACAGGAGCCAGAAAAGCATAGGGTAAGGAAAAAGAAAGAGGGCACCTGAGAAGTGTAAGGTTTTCTTGTACCTATCGCAAAATCCTGAGTACAAGCCAGTTTCAGACAAATAAAAAGATAAAAGGGAAAAACACCAGTAAAGTGCAGGAGGACTGGATACTTGGAGACTGACAACCATTCTTTTGGGCCTTTCTTCAGGTAAAAATCCTGCAAAAGGAACCACAGAGAGAAAGAAACTACAGCCACTTATGCTGTCTACAGACCTTGAAGTCAGCTGAAAAAGAGAAAACGGAAAAGGTTTTCAGAGGGGACCCAGATTTTGTTGCACTTTTTTTCCCTGATGCAATTACAAAGTTGGGGAAACCATTGTCAGCACTCAAAACTATTCCCAGTTGATGAAGAGGAAGGATGTAGCTGGGAGCAGAGTCTGTGATTTGAGAGCAGCTTTCCAGTGTGGTTACTGTGGTGCTATGAACCAAGACAAAGCACATTTCCATAGCTCACAGCATATATCACATCTGATGGGAAACTAACTTCTACCCTCTGGCAAGGCTGAATCTTTCAGTTTGAACCCCAGCACGGCCAAGGGTACTTAAAATAGTTGAAACCTGTTCAAAGATGGACTACCCCCTACCAAAACCACATGAAACCCTTACATGACCACAACATATGAGAGAATGACCCTGTCTCCACTTCACATTCATGATGTAATGACGAGGGAATAAGGCCAAAATTAGGTAAAGTCTGGAGGGTCTAATAAAGCCCACAGGCTATGAACAAGTGAGGGAATCTAGGCTGCATCCTCAAGTTTTGTTTGCACACTTACATATTCCTTTAAACTGTGGCATTTTAAATAGTTATAACTCCTATGACACAACTCCCTTCTCAATTATTCAGGTGGAATCAGAACTAACCACCAAAATCAATGAGGCTGGTGCTCAGGAGGGCAGAGCTCTGGCCCACATACCACTGCAATTAGCTCATCGAGCCTGTCTTGAGCAAGCATAGGATATGTATGTCAAATAATTAAAAAGGATGGTCATAAGGGGGAGGAGTAAAAGCAGGCTCCAGGTATTTTTTAAGGCACCACTTTGCAGAAGAGAGGGAACTGTGTGGTGCACCACATTGTACCCCAGGCTGTTGAAGTGCTGCTTCTCTGAAGGAGGTTTCTTTTGACCATGCTTTTTACTCGTTGATGCAGACAAGGAAGAAGACGTGATCTGGAGTGCATAAGCCCCTCAGAGCATCCATACATCAACAACTGCCAAGTCTCCCACAGCACTTCTCCCTCTCCCACTTTGGGGTAGGACAGAGGACTCTGTATGAACAAATGAAAGGCTGCAGAGACAACCTGCCACCTCCTTAACAGCTTCAGTAGCTCTCAGGAACCAGACAGGTCAAATATTTGCACAAGACACATCAGAAGAAAATCTATAATGCAGCAAAGACCTCAAAGGCACTTACACTGAAGCAACCTGATCCAGCAAATACTCTCACATGAAGGGCTTCACACACATCGGAAGTCCTTCAGCACTGATAAAGCCCCCTACATGGCTTCAGGGTACAACTTCTGTCACCTGCTGCTGTTGGAGACTCTGGGAGTACAGCTTTGGTTGTGGAAGTGCAAGCTTCCCCAGAGCTCTCTCCTCACCCTGCCTACTTGTAACTGCCCTGATGGCTTGATGTGTTGGAATGAAGTGAAGGATCACAGCACTTGCAACTGAGAAACAGGGGCTAACGTGCCCCTTCCTGACGCACTCTGGGACACCTTTTGCTGGGTTTCACCTCTGTGCTAGCCAATAAGAGATTCAATCTCTAGGAGATTCTTTCAGGCACTCCCTTCTGCAAACAACCACCTAACCCCGAGAAGGCATCCCATCCCATCCCATCTCCAGGATACTGAGCTATCCCATTGGCACTCCCTGGGCACGTCTACATGACATAAGGCCAAAACATGCAGAAATATCCACACTGGTGCCAACCACACCAGCCTGAGTGCCCAGCCCAGGACAGATGTGCAGGGATGGCACACTGCCTTAGCAGTTAACCCCATGGGGTGCACAAACCAAGAGAGTTGAGTAAAAACATATCCCTTGCACACTAGTGAAACCTCCGCGGTTTAAGCCAGTCATACCATTACAATGCTCTCACCTGCAGGAATGATCACCCAAAAAATTCTACTGCCAGCTCAGTAGTGATACACACCCAGGGAACGATGCTGAGCTGCTGGTGTTGCTCAAACATCTCAGGGACCATCCTCCCCACCCTGTAGGAGATGGCTAGCTTATGCCAGAATGGCAATAGCAAGGGGAAAAGGAGATTCTGAAACAGAGAAGTATTCCTCTCAGAACTTCCCGGGCTGCTGAAGGATTATAAAGCTTCCAGATACAGTCTCTATAAATTAACTCTTCACCACATCTTGGGAGGAGCTTATAGAATCACAAAGGTTGGAAATGACCTCTAAGATCATCAAGAGCAATTATCAACCCCAAACCATGACCACTAAAACATGTCCCAGGTGCCATATCTACATATTTTTTAACACCTCCAGAGATGGTGACTCCACTGCTTTACTGGGTAGCTTGTCCCAATGCCAAAAAATTAAATGCCTTGAATGAAAACCTCATAACTTGAGGTCTTTTATCTGCCCATGCATATGAAAATTATTCATATAGTTTAGCTGATATAAGACCAGAACAACTATCAAGGTAAGTCTTAGAGATTGTGCCCAGCTTAAATAAAAGTTTAATAAATCCCTGAATCTGTGGGGAAAAAAAAAAACAAAAACAAAAACAAAAACACCCCCAAACAACCAAACAAAACTCATATCTGACAACAACGTGAGAATTCTACATCACATATTACAGGCCAGAGGCTGGTCATTATTTCCCCATGTGAAAAATCAATGTCAAACACTGTCATTCTGACACAGAATCATTTGCACCCATTTGTAGATCTAAGAAGACAAGATAAAGCGGTGGGGAAATCAGACTTGGCCTCTTGCAGATGTTTTATACATAATTCACTATAAGAGGCAGCAAAAAAATATTTTGGCAGTTGCTCCAACAATGGTGAATAAGCTTCTTTAGACAAGATTCAGTTAAACGGGAGGCAATAGGTTGCGTGTTTTCAAAACGCCTGGGCAGGGAGCGGCACCGAACAAATTCTGCACTGAACTTTGCCACCTGCAAACTTGCCATGACTAAGAAGTAAGCCTGGAAAGAGAAACGTTCAAAATGTTAGCACAGAAATTCCTCTATCTCACCAGGGTGTCTTGCTGCCTCCAAACACAGCTCAAGTGGACAGTATTTCTACAGAGGCAGGAAAAGTGCTTGACAAGCTGCCAGGCTCTGAGTCTGGAATTAGTGAAGGATGAGCCTCAAAAAAGTTCAGAAGCTCTGTTATGCTTGAAAAAGCACCTAAAATGAAAAATAAAGGGCCAAACCCTGGTGTCTTTGATCATTCTCATTTGAATAAACTCCTACTGACACAGTCAAGCCCAACAGACAAGGACCTCAGAACCTGGCCCTGAGCGCCTAGCTGAAACACATCCAAAGCACTGGAGTCTCTTGGGTCTGGAAAGAGTATGAACCTTTCCCGCCCCACAGAGGGTTAGAATTACCACAAGAACAAATCCTGCTGAAGTTATTTTGACTCTCTTGTTCCCAATCTCAAATGAACCCAACAAAAATACTGACGTACATGAAAATAATAATAATAAGCAGAGAATGACAGCTATGGGAACCCCACGTACCCTTGCTTCTCCAAGGCTGCTTCATTTGTGGCCAGCAGGACAGACCACATTTACTCCAAAACATTCATCCACCTCATGGGCAGCCTGTTGGCTGGCTGCTCATCATCACTGATGCAGTAGGCATGGTGCCAACATCACCATATCCTCTTACCAAGGAGTCCCAAACACGTAAATCTCTCCTCCATGTCAACACACTCCAAAAGTTAGCCCATCCAGGCTCCACTGTTATATTTGTGAATGTTGCAAAATGGGGTTAATTAGGAAAAATACATAAAATATTTGCAGCATTAGCTGAATTATCAGCCATGTCTGGTACACAAAGATGTGAAGTTCTACCCAGCAAATTTCTTTTTTTGTGCAGTAAAAGCTGAAATTGTGACAATTCATTTTATGGTTAGGACTATAAGTGTGCCTATGCACTTTCTCAAAGGGGTTCATTGTAACTTTTCCTTTTTCCAGCAAGGCAAAAATACGCTGCAAATAAAGTTGCAGGATGCCCTGGTGTTTTCAGTGGGATTCTTGTGGCTCTGGAACCCAGAGGAGCAGAGGTAGAAGTATAACCTAGCAGAAAAATGTTGTGGCACATAGGGAAAATTCCTCTGCATTAAGATTTTAAACAGAGGTTTGCTCTTACAAATGGACACAAGAGTTTCCAAGATACCTGATTTTTAATGCTTGTGCTGCTGAAACTCATTGTTGCCAAATAAAAGACAACGTACTGTTAAATGGAGGATCTCAAACTGTCACTCTCAGATAAGTCATAGCACTTTGGGGCATGGTTCAATGGCCTTGGCAGTGTTAGGTCAACAGCTGGACTTGATGATCTTAGAGGACTTTTCAACCTGAAACAATTCTGTGATTCTAGGAATCACAGAAACATTCAGGTTGGAAAAGACCCTCAGGATCACCAAGTCCAATCAATATCCCTGCTCTACAAGGTTAACCTCAAACCCTATCCCCAAGCACCACATCCAAAGGACTTTTACACACATCCAGGCTTGGTGACTCAACCACCTCCCTGGGTAGCCCATTCCAATGCCTGACCACTCATGCTGTAAAAAGGACGTTTCCTAACATCCAGCCTAAACCTACCCAGTCGCAGCTTCAGGCCATTCCCTCTTGTTCTATCACTAATTACCTCTGAGAAGAGACCAGCAGCAGTCTCATCACAACATCCTTTCAGGTAGCTGTAGACAGCCATGAGCTGTCCCCTCAGCCTCCTCTTCTTCAAACTAAACAGCCCCAGCTCCTTCAGTCACTTAATATGAATACGAGACTGTGACTATTTTGGGGTAAGGGTCGAAAGAGGTGGACAAAAACTGATCTTCTGTACCACCTGGTGGGATACATCCTCTGGAACCAGCTGTAGCCAAAGCAAATCCCTGGTTTGAAGCTGTTTGGCATAGGGTTTTCTGTATCAACCCCTTTGAAAAAGTCTCTCCCTGCAGACATAGCACAATTCTTCCACCTAGTCTCAGAGCAGTGGCAACAGAAACAATGAAGTTCAGAAATCACATTAAGTCTGTCTTTAGCATCTTTAGGTTGTATATTTAGTTTTGGAAATACATTCCTCAGAAGGATTTTCTTAAATTCCCAGTCCATAGCATAGGTAAGACTATTTACTTGCCTTTTACTGCATTTTAATTGCATGAGAAGTATTAAAAGTTGGTTGTTTGGAGGTTTTTTCCCAAGAGTCATTTGGGACAAAAAGCATCTGCCACTGGGTATTTAAATGAGAACTGTCAGAACTGTAACATTAGTTTTATGTTTTAATAAAGGTACTTTAAAAATCTCAACTATAATTCCACATTCAAACCACATTTGGATTAAGAGACGGAGATCCCATGTCAAATCTTAATAGAAAAAGTAAATTAAGTACAGAACTAAGCCAGTAATCATCTGTGTTTATAAACAAGAGCAGCAAAGGAACCACACAATATCTCTAATAGGTTATTTTGGGGGTATTCTGGGTTTAAAGAATCAACACTGACAGAAAAAAAAAAGAAAAAAATCTGTATTACATTATTTGTTACTTAGCCCAGTTTCAGTTTCTCTAGGGACTCAGATCACCTATAAAGCTCAAGTTCAGCCTCAGCTTTCCAACCACAATTTTCCAGCCCTTTTCTCTCCTCCCTATACTAAAGTGTCTTTCCTTCTCTCCTCACCTTGGGAGGTGATCCTAAGGACCTGCACAGGCTGCACAGGAGATGGTCTCTTGAGGCAGCAGGTGACACCACTGCTGTAGGTGTCCAGCCTGTACCCGTCCTAACAGACAGATCTTATTTAGCTTGGAAGGCTCTTCAGGAGATTTTTGATCAGCACATAATTCATTTTAAACATCTCCAGACACACAAACAAGGGACAAAACCCAAGCAACAAGGTCTTCTTCCAGCACTCACTGCCCCTTGCTAGTAAGCATGTCCCTCCCCCTCACTAGCACCCTGTTACTCTTCTATTTTATCTCCATCTACAGTCTTTGGAGAGACAGGAGAAGGAAATTCCCCACCACTACACAGTGGGGAGGCAGTCCGGGCATCTCCGTACCAAACTCCAGAAGGAGGGGCTGCTCCTGGCCTTTGCACGGGAGGATGAAGTCCCCTCAGAAGCTTGCCAAACTGGCCAAGTCACCCCACGCTTCACAGCAGCGCCATCAGGCACTCCACACTTGATGAAGCAGTGAACCACTGCTGCTGCAGGAGCTGCGGGTGCTCATGACACCCCACACCACCTGAGCCACCAGCATGCAGGAGCCTGAGGACACCGCACAGCCCGTGGGGCAAGACAGAGCCCTTGGCAAACATCTTATCTGCAAGGGCTTTATTACTCAGCGCAGAGCTGCAGCCACCCAGGGTCTGACCCATGGCACGAGATGTTTCTCCATCCACAACCCCAAAGGACCAGGCAAACGTGAACAGAGAAGATTCTGTGCAGGCTCCTGGTGGGGAAGGCAGATGGCTTTCCCTAAACCCAGGTGTCCACCTGGCCTGGTTCTCCACCAAAGCCATGAAGTGAGCAGAGCCCCTTTGTAGATGAGGGGATCGGGAAGGGAAAAGCCGCAGGTGCAAGCAGGAGGCCAGCCTCCAGCTTCCCCACAGCAATGGCCACGCTCTTCTCCTCCTCCCTGCCTCCAGCTGCCCTGACCTGGCGCTCCACTGCAGGTCCACCTCCGGTGTGAGGAGTGAAAGCTCATCCCCCAACAGGCATGACTGAAAAGGAGACAAAAAAGCAGGATGCTGGTGAATGACAGCGGTGGGTGGCCGCCGGCCCCTGCCCGGCGCGCTCCGCATACAAGAGGCACAGCCAAGTGTGTCTGGCACCAGACAATGATTGTGCTGGAGGTGTGCGCGGCGGCAGCGCCTAGAGGCTTCTCACGGCGGCGCAACCAGCCATGTCGCCTAACAAAACCGTCACCCCGCGGGGAGCGTCCCTCTCCGCGCTCCCATCTCCTCCTCGGGCGCTGGCTTCGCTGGGGGGTTTATCTCTGTGTTGTCCTTCCCGCTGGGGCGTTTGCAGCTCAGAGAAAAAAGCAGGTCAAATATCCCCAAATGGTGTGTTTAGCGCTTTCCCTCGGGTCTCTGCGGCTTCGCTGCCATTTTCCGGGGGGCTCGGGCGTACTTACGGGGGAGCGCGATGAGCCCGCGGCTGCGGCGCTAAGTGCTGCTAATGCGCTTTGCATTTGTGCTCGGGGGCAGGAAATCTCAACTTCCAGTGCCAAGGGGTTAATTATAATTTATATAGCAAGATCTCAGGCTGTGGGGTGGGTTGGTTTTGTTTTGTTTGGAGTTTTTTGGTTGTGTTTTGTTTGGTTGGGTTTTTTTCTCTCCTCTCCAGCTAATTAAGAGCTACAATTACCTTTGAGAATCAAAGGGATAATTTGGTACTCAGCTCTTGGAAACAGATGACTTAAAAGACAAGGACATCTTTGCTTTTCTATGCATGCTTAGTTTTTGATTTAGATAATCAAAACCAAACTGTCATATTCCTATATGGAGGAGCCCATCTATGGAAGGCACTGCCATAGCATAACATACAGCCATAGCATAACATACTATCAATACAGCCATAGCATAACATACAGCACTGATACTTTTCCAAGACAGGCTGAGAGAGTTGGGGTTGTTCAGCCTGCAGAAGGCTCCAGGGAGACCTCAGAGCAGCCTTCTGAGAGAGTACCTGAAGGCAGTCTACAAGAAAGCTGGGGATGAACTGTGTACAAGGGCATACAGCAACAGGACATGGGGCAATGGGTTGAAACTAGAGAAGGGGAGATCTAGATTGGACATTAGGAAGAAGTTTTTTACTATGGAAGTGGTGGAACACTGGAACAGGTTGCCCATAGAGGTGGGTGAAGGCCCCATCACTGGAGACTTTCAAGGTCAGGCTTGATAGGGCTCCAAGCAACCTGAAGGAGTAGGGCATGTCCCACTTTCTGCAGAGCGGTTCAACTGGATGACCTCTAGATGTCCCTTCCAAACAGAGAATTCTATGATTCTATCATCATCTACATTCCCAAGGACATGTCTTACTGATACATCACCTGCCACTCATAGTTCTTGCAAAACTTTCTCTTCATTAATTAGCAAAGCTTCATAGAATCATTAAGGTTGGAAAAGATCTTCAAGATCATTGAGTCCAACTGCAACCAAACTACTATGACCGCTAAACTATATCCTGAAGTGCCACATCTTCATGTTACTTTCTACAACTACTTGAAAGGAGGCTGTAGTGAGGTGAGTGTTGGTCTCTTCTCCCCAGTATCAAGTGACAGAACAAAAGGAAGTGGCCTTGAGTTGTGCCAAGGGAGGTTTAGATAAGATATTAGAAAAAAATCTGTACTTAAAAGGTGGTCAAGCATTGTATCAGGCTGCTCAGGAGGTGGCAGAGTCACTGTCCCTGGAGGTGTTCAAGAAACATGTAGACATGGCACCTGCGGATGTGGTTTAATGGCCACGGTGGTGTTAGGTTGTCAGTTGGGCTCAATGATCTTGAAGGTCTTTTCCAAACAAAAATGATTGTATGATTCCATGATAACCCTGAGGTGGGTAACACCTAAGCAGGCCAGTCTGTACTCAGACTGTATGCCCAGGGCTACTCACTACCAAGACAAGTAGCAGTTGATGAATATTATTGCTGTAGTCATAATAATTATGATTAAATCATCCCAGGCAGCACAGCAGCCCCTCTCCATTGCACTCTTCTGCCCAATGGCCCAGAGCCCCCAACTACAGGGACCACTCACCACACAGGGCTTGGGAGCTGGAGCTGAGGGATTATTAGCAGCGCCAGTACCCAAGGTAGACACAAGTACACAGTCTGGCTAGGCAGCCCAGGAAGCTGGCAGGCAGCACCCATGGGACCCTTCTCCAGCAGCTCCAGCTACAGAGATGTGAGCTGTGTTAGGCAGCATTGGGTGGGCTCAGCCCTGCTTGTGGCTGAAGATTGCTGGAAGTGAACCTGTCACCTCCTGCTGTCTCACTCCATCAGCTCCTTGCCCTCGTGTTTGTGCAGAGGTTTAACAGCTACAGGTCTCTCTTTCTCACCACTCTCAGAGGTGTTTGCTGAGCCATTTGCAAAGGGTTAATATAACTGAATATTCAGATGTAGGGAGAGGGGGGTTAGGCTAACAGCAGCAAGAAAAGGTTCTGGGGAACCTTAAAGTCCTGTTCATAGGAGTCACTAGAGTTACGCAACCTCAGCTTAACTTGGCACAGGCTGCACAAACACAATTTCCACTACTCATTATATTTTAGGGATGCAGTGGGCTATTACTCTCTGGGAAGTTAAGTGCTTAAGATAGGAATTGATGCTGTGAAATCATCAGCAGACCACAAATGCCACATGCTCTCACCCATATGTACCAGCAGCCTCCACCCTGTCCCAAAATACAGCTAGAAGCAGACCATGAGACTGGCAGTGGCAATGAAGATCAACCCTCAAAATAAGCATTGGAACCAAGAGGAACATCTGCCCGTGGGCATTAGACATTAAGCTCATGTGGCCAAAGCCAACAAGGGAGCTCAGCCACTGGTATCCAACATCAATGAGCCTCTGCCTACAGCATGATAACATCATGGTGAGTTTATCAGGCTGCCCTTTGATGTGCTGACAGCAGCAAACTCGCTGTGTTGAATTTGCTGCAGCACAAGAGGAAGCATAGGAACCAAAACCACACTGTGTGAAGCATTATGGTTAAATTAAAAGGTGATAACCAGTCAACACCTTGGCTCTGCTCGTCTCAAAGGAGCTCCGAGAAGTTCATTTAGAAACCTGACAATCAACACATCCTACAGGTATTGCCATCCCTTGAAGCCACTCTTTGATAGGTGCATGCCAGAGGAAGGGCACATCAGCTCTCATAATCCATTTTAGAGGAACATTGACAGAACTACACAAGCCTGTAGGGAGCAGAGGTTTTCCAGCACTACGGGAGTCACCAAACAAAGTACTCTGTTTCACTGCAGGGGACTAAGTGCAGTCAGGAAGGTTTTCCTACGTAAAGGTGGAGAACAATCAGGAAACAGCATTTCTGAGAGGGTTTATTACTGTGTGCAGGAAGGTATCCCTCCTCGTGCCAGGCACGGCCACGGGTGCTGGTGCAGGCATGAGGCTCAGCAATGGAACAAGCAAGACAGGGATTACAAAACTGTTGCTTGGAGTCTCAGCTTAAGCCACTAACCTGCATGAGGTTCAATAAAAAAGACTTGTAAATGCTTAATCAGCAACAGGACCCAGTTCCACAGGAAAGAAAAAGAAAGGCCAGGCAGATCTAGAGGGAAATACATATCTACATCAGCGCTGCCCTTCTCTACAGCCTGCTGTTTATTGAAGAAGCAGCAAAAGAGCTGCAGTGCACTTCAGAACACAAACACTGACACGGAAATTCAGAGCCCTGAGCCGCTTCCAACAGGGAAAATATACTGACCGCAGTCTGTTTGGAGGTCAAACAAAATCAATAGCCTTTCTCTCCAGTCTGTCTCTAAACTAAGCTTCTTTCAAAGACATCCAGAGAAAATGGATCATCTTTTGTTATTGTGTGTGGTTTCAGGTTGGGCTTTTTTTTGTTGTCGGTTTGATTTTTTTAAATGGTCATATGAGTAGAAGAAACTCCTTCATCCCTCAAGGTACTGAAGAGATTGTACAGAGGTCAAAACTGCCCAACAGTTTTACTAAACAATAGGTGAGTTATCCAGTTCTTGGGGAGGAAACCATGCTGGAAGCTGCTTAACGCTCCCTAATAGAGGAAAAAATAAATCAATGTATCTGTTTGATGGGGTTACGTTTAAAGCTGGCTGTCAATTAGTTCAAGACAGTTTGCTGTTAAGGAGCACAACAATTTAGCCCCAGGAGCTGAAGTTTGCTGCGTTTCCTCAGATTCCTCCCACTGAGAGAGAGATATTGGCTGCAGCCAGGTCAGGCACCAAGGAGGAGGAATGAGGCTGGAAGTCACAACCACAGAGGAGGATACGGTGCAAGGGAGCCTGGCATCAGATACAGCTTGACTGGGGACTCCTTAGCACACAGTAAATCCAGTTTGTGGCCAGAAAGGAGTCAAGATGATACCTGGTTATTCCACTGATAAAAAGTATACCTCAGCATACTTTGGCACAGCACACACCCTTTAAGATAAAGCCAATTTATAATAAATTCTTGTGCAGATGGTATCATCTTCACAGATTTAAGGAGGTCACCCTGAGCTAAAGGAAAGGGCAAAAGGACTAAAGTGGTAGAACACAAAACTTTGCAGTCCAACTTTTTAAATACATCCAATATTTTAAATAATACAGATTCTTAAAATCTCAATACCAAAATCACGAGGAGAAAAGGGAGACACAAACCACAAAAAGACACTTCCTAAGGGTCCCACTGAATGTTTGGAAGACAGTGGTTCTCCTTTAGATGCAATGTACATTGATGACTTTGTTAGCTCTGTTCTGACTATCAGTGCTGAAAGACACTCACCACTATCACTGTTGAAAGACACTCATCACATCACAAAATTATTTCAGCTGGGAAGGCTCCCCAGAGATTATCCAGCTCAACCCTTTGCTCAGAGCAAGGCCCCTTCTAATGGAGACCATCTCTTATTAGCTGTGCCCCAGCTCCCCTGCAATAGGTTGCTCTTCCCAAGAACACTGC
The DNA here is from genome assembly GCA_013399055.1 of Ramphastos sulfuratus. Taxonomy (NCBI): domain Eukaryota; kingdom Metazoa; phylum Chordata; class Aves; order Piciformes; family Ramphastidae; genus Ramphastos; species Ramphastos sulfuratus. Next base: position 172,337 of record WBNM01005711.1, read on the forward strand.
CATCCTGGTCTTGATTTAAACACGTCTAAGAGAATGTGGTCAGTGCGTCAGATGTGGCTGGAGAGGGACAGATGCATCTGCAGCTGACCTGGGACCCAGCACCAACAAAACTGAGAACAGACCTCAGGCCTGACCATAGCCATGACCCTCTGTTGTTCCTGCGGTTACACTGAGTCACATTTACCTAATGGATATCCCACACCATTGATGGTGGCTCCTGTTGGTACCTATATCAGCTATATTAAAGCTACTCTATGTCTCCATCTCCCCTGCAGAGAGCAGCACCCACATGGCACACCAGCACCGGCAGCAACACACATCCTGACTCATCCATTGCATCTCTGAACTCACATATGCCACAGGAAGAAGGGTTTGTTCCACCAGTCACTGTAAAGGGCACCTCATTTCTGAGGGAACATATTTACCATCATCCAATTAGGATCTCAGCTTCTTCTCATGCCCACACAGGTCTACTAGTTCCAGTGCTAGAAAGTCCCAGTGATGCTCAATCAGAATCAAAGACTTGCAGAATGGTGACCGTTAAAAGGGATTTCTGGAGAACATCTAGTCCAAGTCCCCTTCTAAAGCAGGTTCACCTAGATCAGGTTGCACAGGATGGCCTTCGACTGGGTTTTGAAAGTGTCCAGAGGAGACTCCATGACATCTTTGGGCAGCCTGCTCCAGTGCTCAAGTGCTCCCGAATAAAAAACGTTTCTCCTTAAGTTCAAGCGAACCCTGCCGTGTTCTGGTTTGTACCTATTGCCCTTTGTCCCATCACTGCCCACCACTGAAAAGAGCCCAGCCCCATCCTCATGATCTCCACCTTTTAGATATTTATAAGCATTTGTAAGATTCCCCTCTCAGTCTTGTCTCTTCCAGGATAAGGAGTCCCAAGTCTTTCAGTCTCTCCTCAAAACAGGTTACAGCAATAGAGACCATCAGACGTTCACCCAAACTCATTAAGGTTGCAAGAACAACCAAGGCTAGGAGCCAGAAACAAAAGTGCAGTTTCTTTGCAAGGCTTTTTATCTCCCCTCCTCCAGTCCTCCCAGGTGGAATGTAACTATACGGCTCTTACACTTGCTTGTTAGCACCCCCAAATTAGTAGGTGTAAAGTCAATATCCTTTTGCCTATTTACTCCTAATGAGTCACCAGTCAGAAACTCAACTTGAAAAAAAAACTGGTTACAAATGCAGATGCAGAAGCAAATGAAATAAAGGCCAGAATCACCGCTGAGCAAACGTGGCACAAAGGCAAGGGGCTGGGCACACCACACAGCACCCCACCATTGTCACCAGCTAAAACCTAACAGCTTTGATTTGCCTCCCACCGGCTAAAATGGTTTGAAATGCAAGGTCTTAACAAAGGTGCAAGACACAAGAGGAATGGGAGGCACTGCTGGGCACTTAATCTCCTTTCAGTCTCACACAGGAGCTCCGGGGAACAGCTCTGCTGAAGTCGGTGAAGTTTCATAAGCGTAGGAAAGAGGATAATCAGGCCTCAGATTTTAACAGAGACCCAGCCCCATGATCCCTCCATGCAACCAGCAGAAATGTTATTTGGGATTTTTACTGGAAGTACCTTCAGGCAAGCTCCTTTGCTGCTAGAAGCTGGGACAGCATCACTGATCCCAACAGGGCAAGCCCAGCCTTCAGCAGCTGCAGAGTTCCCCCTCTGTCAGAATGTACAATTTGAAACTTGGAGCCCAAAGCACCCCTCAGCTTGCTTCAGTGCTAACACCCATACCACACAGGAGCCATGGGCACACTGTGAGCTTCACAACTGTCCCTGGGCAAGTACTGAGGCCATTTGGAAATTATTTTTTCAGATGTATCTGGTGTTTACATGCCAGCCTATTCTTAGCCCTTCTCTACTGCTTCTTAGGTTCTTCACCACCTCCAGAGGCTGTGGGTGACGCTCACTGCTGCTAGAGTTCTTTTTTCACATCCAACCCATTTCCTCTCCTGCTTGTCCTTCCAAAAGCACTTGAGAACATCAGGTATAAAGCAAACCACACCAGCCATGCCAACTTCAGCCAGGATCCTGAGCTTATGTCTCCTTCCATATGCTCAAACGCCAATGGCATGCGTCAGCATTGTACCACTCAGGCGCAACATCTGCTCCTCCTCCACCCCAACAGCCTAGCTCTTGGATGAGGAACAGAAGCAGCTGAGCAGCATCAGAGCACAAGAACTCCTCTCCATGGAGCTACCTGGGGGTGGATCCTTCCAGCCAGCACAGTTGCCATCCAGTTGTGATTGCTGGGAAAATACTTGTTGGAGAAGACCCAAAAATCATTACAGCTAGAAGGCAAGGTCATGGCAGATGGCAGGTTTTTCTTTCTCATTGCTTTGCAAGGAAAGGCACTCATTTTGGCAGCTGTCAGTAAAGTGGAGGAGAAGGCCTGTCAGGCACCCATTTCAGCTCTCGGAGACAAAAGCAAAACAAATACGAGCGCTACCCAGTGATTTTTCAAGCTCAACTACTCCAGGTAGCAACAGCAAGTGTCCAGCACATCTTCAAAGCAATGAGATCAAAAGTCAGGGACACAAATCTCAGCAGATATTTAGAAGGTCTGAGCTCCTACCTCACCACAAAAACATTAATTGTCTGTTACAGGCATTCAGAAAATACTTTAAATTCATCAGGGACCAAAGCGCACACTATTTAGCTCATCAAAAGGGATGTTCGCAACATGCAGCCACGCAACCATCTCCCTCCAACCCCAACGCCTCCTTCTCCTCCTCACTGTAAGAAAAGTCAGGGTTTTTTTACTGGGCCTTCTCACTCCCTTCACTTCAGCTCGCCTTCCCCTTCTTGCAAGTGCTGAGACCGCAGACACTCTACACGTGTTCTCCTCAGCATCCGACTGGCAGGCAGTCTGGAAAATGCCAGTATTGGAACGGCCTGGATTCAGCGGTTTCTGAATGCTGATCGGACACTATTTCGTTCAAGCCACAGATAGTCATTTTTGAGGGGTGTTTTCAGCTCCCTTTTTGGACTCTTCCAGAGTTCTGAGCGTCATGCATCAGCAATTTCCCCTCTTCAGAGCATCATTATTTTTCACCTTTCCGCTGAGCCTGAGGCTCAGTGCAGTTTTGAAGGGTCCAGGCTCTTCCCTCCTCTTCCAGACAGCCAGGCAATGCTGCTGGCCTTGTTAATGTTTGCTGTGCTCCACCTCGCAGCTGCGGAAATTCCTGACTATCTGGGTTTGAAAAGAGCTGAGGTGAAATCTGAGCGATTCAAGTGCCTTGCTTTTTCATAAAGTCTAACACCTTTCTTGAGGAAACCCCAACCTGAAAAGAGGAATGGTCTCACAGCACCTAAAACCACCAAATAATCACTTCTAACCAGGCGAGCGATGTGGTCTCCATTTGCACCACCTCTACGGCATCTCTCCCTTTGCAGCGTTTTTATCCTGACGGTGAGGTGAGGGAACAGTGCAACCCTTGATTCAGAGATGAGAGAGACACACATAAAGAGGTTCAGAAGATTAAATTCATGCCACTCCACTATACATGAGGAGCAAAGGTCCTTCTCCCTCCACTGTCTAAAGGGTCCAGCCTCAGTGTTCCACCATCTAACCTGGGCAGAGTGGAGTGCAGGTTGCTCCAGCTGAGCAGCTGAGCTTAAGTCCACCAAACATTAAGTATCCAGCAAAGCACAATACTGGCTTTAGGTGTCTCAAACAGCAGCCTAGGGAGATGGCATATTCTCCTCACTCAGACACGTGCTCTACACATCAAGTTTTGAATTTCCCATCCTGTCTTTAATTAGGCATGTCCTTAACGAGATTATTGAAATTGTTCATTTCCTCCAAACGCTTCTTAGGAAGGACAAATTTGTGGCCACTTGACAACATGCATAGTAGTGTACGCCAAAGCCAAAATTCACAAGACAATTTGTTGATGATGATGTTTTCCTTCCCTCATCTCCAAAGCAAAAGCCATTAAAAATCCTTTCAGAAAATGTAGACTGGCCTATTCACAGAGTATTTTTAGTTGCATTCTCAAGAACCAACTTGAACTCGTGACTGGCCAAATGCTTTGATGCAGGAGAACCTCAGATACCACAACCTGAGGCTTGATAACAGACACTAATATAGACCAACTGCAATAAAAGCAAAGGAACTCTCCCAGCATTTGTGCACAAAATCACTCATGGCCTAGAAATATATTCAACATTATGCAAACTTCTTTGAGAACTTCATCACAGAGTTGTCTGGGTTGGAAGGGACCCTAAAGACCATCTCCTGGTATCCACCCAGCAGTCCCCAGGCACAAATTTCAGGTTAAAGTAGTCTTTGTACTAATAGGCAATGTATGTTTGCAGAGTCATGGAGGAGAAAGGGAAGCCTCAACTTCGTTTCTGCATTATTTCATCACAGCCAAGGAAGAACATTTAGTCAAGCAGCTGCTCAAGCTTCATGGGAAAAAAACGTAATCACAGCAAGGCAAGAACAGATAATATCACATTGACCTGTCTTCAGGGTCTGGCATTCACATTTTCATAACGTGTCTCAGAAGATAAATCACTATACTAATAATATTTGTATTGATTATCTAAACTGAAGCAGCAATCGACTCCATTGTCTCACTTCCTCCTAAATTGCTCACAGATGGGATCCTATTTCCTATTCTGCATTTCTAATGGGAACACTTAAATCACAGCACAGAATTATACACACACACACACACACACACAAACTGTTAACAAAAACCCTTTTATGACTTGCATGAAAATAGAGATTTTTCACTTTGTAGCTTGCTTTCTATTCCACATCGAAATTAAAAATTACTAATTATCAGTAGACCTCTAAATTACTTATTATTTCTGGGTCCTTAATATTTACTAACAGGCTGTTGTTTTCCAAACCTGGAGATCTGAAGTTTGGACACAGAGCTGAAAGGCTATTTTGTGTTGTTTCCATGAAAGTCAAGGTTCTTTAAGCCATCTCAAAGTCCAGAAGTATGGATATCAAAAATCCCTGTAGTGTCAGAAGAAAAATAAAGATTACTTTCTGCCGTTACTACAGATAGCAAGCAGAGACTGCTGCAAAGAGAGCTGAACTTCAGGTGTGACACTGGTCACGGTGGGAGTTTGGGGTAGCAGCTGTCACAAACAAAAATAAAGGAAATTGGCAACAAACACATTGTTTGAAATAGGTTTGTCGTGAATCAAAATGCAAAAGGCTTGAATTTTTCTCCCTAAACTTCTCATCGTGTCTAAGCAGAGCTTTCCCCTAGCCTGGCACAGGCACAGAATATGGCAGAATAAAAAAAGGAAAAACATCTTAAATGTACAGATGGCTCATATAAGATGATTATGACACATTTCAAATGTCTGCTGCACCTCTCAGAATCTCCTGGATGGTGAGGACAGTGGAGGCTCCTCCAAACCCAGTCCCAGGTGCAGCCTCAGCCCTATTTCCAGACACAACTTCAGCCCCAGTCCTTATCCCAGTCCCAGCTCCACTGCCTCCATGCATGGTTCAACAAAGCAGCACACTGGCCGCAGCACTCCAGTTCATCCCCATGCCTGCCTTCCAAAGAAAACTCCACCACTGCCCCCCTACATATGACAAGGGAAGATATTTTAAGGAAGGAAGAAGAAAAAGCAAAAAAATCAATGAAGCAACCAGGGGATGTTGGGCAAGAAGGGAAAACACCCAGAGCCACAACGCAGCAGCTGGAGGGCAAAGGCTTCTGTGGCTCAGGCCAGTCCCCAGGACCCATATGACTGTACAGCTGCCACGGTGAATGATCATCCCCTTCGCTGAGGTCAGCTCTGCCCCCGGGCTAAGTAAGTGAAAATAAATGATTTAGAAGATAAAAGGTCTTTTAAAAAAATTATTTGTCTTGTTGTCATGTCAAAACTGTAATGGGAAGAGACTGGAGGCAGCCATACGGCATTTAAATAGGAAACAGCCACCCTGATGGTCAGTGGAATCAACTACAAAGGGAATCGCAGCTCGCGTAGGGCATGGAGCTGGGCTGCCCGGGGACGGAGAGTCCCTCTGCATATACCTGGTTCCTAGGAAGAAAAGCAGGCTTCTGAATTCCCAGACTGTGGAAATACAGCTTTATGTAACTAGCCCCACTTGCAGCTTGGGATACAGCTTTCGTCTTCCTCGTGCCTTCCAGCCACAAGGAGTTTACAGTGGTTTTTTTTTCTTCCCAGGAAGGGCATCAAAATTGATTTTATCTATTCTGGGAAGGGAAAGGGTTAATCAGGTTTCCCAAGACAGCTTGCTGTTAAGGTGCCAGAAATACCGAGGGGAAAGAATGACTTGCTAAAGATGGGACAATGGCACTGGTATTTTGCATTTGTTTCCAGGCTTTGAGATAGAACAAATGGGAGTCATTAGTGAAATGAGTTTAGGGAGTTCTAAATTAGCTGTCAGGCTGCCAAACCCCAAGAAGTGCTATGTCAGCTCATTAATTCTGGAGAGCACAGGATTACCCAAACCTAGGAAGGCATCCTGCAAAATGTAGAGTCAATTAAAGGAGGCTATTTTGCTATAATAATATTTTCCACACATATTACACCTCCTCGTGGAACAGAGCCCACTTCTACCACAAATGAAATCTCTGGCGGGATGGAGTGTGGCTGATGTCTAGACAGCTGTAATGTGCTCTCCATGGGCTTGTCCACTGGCATCTCTGGGAAGCTCCAGCCAGAACAGAAGGCAGGGACTGCAAGCTGCAGAGAATATCACCCAGGCTGGGGTGGCCCCAGAAAGAAGGCACCCATCTCCCCAAGCTCCTTGCTTTCCCCAGGACACTCAAAAAAGCACATGTGTAGAGGGTGTGATGTTCTGTACCACAAATGCCCATGACACGTGGAGGCAATGCCTGGCATTATGCCTGCACCACCTCTTTAAATTTACTTCCCTCCTTGGTCTTCCTGACCCAAGATTTGTTGACACCCTGTTAGCAAACCCTGTTAACCTCCCCAAACCTCCTGTCTTGGGAGCATCTCTGGAGCCCTGAGCTAAAACTCACTGAACTCAAGGGACTCTTGGAAGGAACTACACTGCTCAGAGCGGCTGAAAATGCTGGCAGTGATGGTGGTGTCCCACATCTGGTTTCTTTACCACCTAGCGTCATTTTTTGTAGAGAACTGGAATAAAGCACTGTGTGTCAACTGGTTTTTGCACACAGGGTAAAAAACCCAGATAAAGAACAACAGGATGCTGAGAAGGGAGAGCTGTCTTACCTGTGAGCTGGCCTTTGTGTGGGCTGTCCTCAGACAAAGCCTCCCATATCATAGACTAGACGGTTGATAAATGAGAAGCTTTAAAAAATAGATAGTTTATAACATTCTAGGGGGCCCGAGAGGGTTTTTTTATCTGGGTCAACAGACAAAATACCCCTGGATAGTGACCTGGAACACACCAACTAATCATCTACTTACATATACCACATGGACGGCTGGACTTGATGATCTCAGAGGTCTTTCCTAACTTTAATGATTCTATCCCAGTCACCAGGACCCTCAAGCACTCACAACAAAGACAAGTTACCTCCCCAGAGAGGGCAAGCCCAAAGGCCCCTGGCACCCCCCTCACCTCTCTCCTGATGGCTATCGCTTCTCATCGCCCGCAGGACAGCAGTAGCTGGGGACAAATTAAACCCAAAATCACATGGCTGTGAAATACAAATGAGGCAAAAAATGCCTTCACCCAACCAAGAGAGCTCTGTCTCCCCAACTGCGCCGGATACAAAGATCGTGAACAAACAGGATAGAATGTCTTCTGCCTTTTGTGAAATGAAAATAAATGAAAGGATCTAAGGTTTCAGGTCACTGATCCCTCTCTTTCCTATCTGTACCATTTATCGGAGGTAGAATATAAAGGTTCCAGGTCCTTTTCTTCTTGTTTTTTATTTTTTTTTTTGTCAGCACTTTAATGGTTGTTTTTTCTCCTTCCCCCTTTCATTTTCTGAATGAAAGGACCACTTAGGAACCTGTAAAGTAATAATAAGCTTATAACAGGAATATTGTTTTTCTGGGCCAGCGCAAACTCCTCCTGAATAGGTCAAAGAGATTAAAGTAAAACTGCAATCTGTAAATAGATCAGTCTTTTAATTAGTTTATAGTCTGTTAAGAGATAATATTTTGCTCACATAGATCGTCTGTTATCTAAAGATCTCAGAGCACTTTAGGAACATCAATTAAACCCTAAAAAAAACCCCATACAACCTTGGGAAATAGGTAAGTGTATTTAGATTAATTAGAGTTGCTGTGAGCAGCAGGCGTTATTATTAGATTTAATTTAGCCCAATAATTGACTTATCTGTTAATGGATTCTAATTCATCTGAGAAGGGATCAAATCCATCTGATTAAAAGGATTACATCGACTCAATTAATTCTATTAACTGACTTAATTTGCCATTTAATAATTTGACACATGGGGCCAGATCTTGGCCTCAAAGAACACATATGCCAAAAATTACATACCAGAATTATTGTGCCAGCAAAGCTAAGCATTGCAGAGCATGCCTTTTGCCTCGCACATGGCAATTGTAGACCTAGATAAAACACTCCAGGGGCTTTTCTCCAGCCAGTTCCCCCAGCCCTGTGGTATCTTCTTTCCCTGGACCAGGGCTGGCTGATCATTTTGCTGTTCTTATGGTGGCTTCTTAGAAACGAGCAATTCTCTGCCTGAGACTTACCACCTCCTTTCTTTTCTGGGCATTCTCTTCAACCAAGAGGTGAGAAGTTTTACAGAAGTCAATAAAACCTTGCAATAAAACTAACCTGCCTTCAAAGGCAGGACACCCCTCCCACATCAGCCATTTGGAAGCTGTATATTTGGGAAAAAAAAAAAAGGCATCTCTTCACTTGGACACTGTTCTTTAACCAGTTGTGAATGTATGGGAGATGTGCTAAAATGTTATTGGTTCCCCCACCCCTAAAGCTGGTTAGTGCTAATTGCTGGTGATGAGCACTACAGCCCTCAGTTATAGCTACCTGCTCCACAGAGCTGCCCACACCAAGACTGAGTCTGCCCTTGCCTAATGTTACCTTCTCTTAATGAGACTCAGATGCTGGGAGAATTCAGGGCAGGAACCAGCTCACAGGGCCCATTTCCCACATCTCTTGCCTTTTGTCAGGTATTGGATCTTCCTCGGTCTCCTAAAGCTTTTCCCAGCTGTAATCTTTAGGACATCAATCCACATCACCTCCACCATCATTTCTCCTGTCAGTGGGGGCAGGGTTAAGACAGAGGAGAAGCTGTTGGAGACTGCACCGTCTGCAAGTGCAAGGTAGCCAAGAAAGGAGCTGGGCACTGCCCAGTGCCAAGCCTGTCTCTGACTCACCGTGCCAGCATCCAGACAGTGAAGGGAGGGAGAGAGAAAGGGCAAGAGGAAAACCACCCATCTGCTGCTGCATGAGGGGAAAGGTGTCCTCCCGCAGAGGCAGACTCGACCAGCAAGACGGAGATGTGGATCAAAAGTTTGCAACTGTTGAGATCTTCAGACCAGGTTTAAGCCTCTCTCTGGTCTTGATCAAAGGTTACTCCATAATAATGCTTCGGGGGGAGGGGTACCCAGCACATAATGAGTCCTGTGTCATTGCCTTTGTATCCAGTTTTGGCTGTAACACAGATGGTTCTCACTTCAGTAACTCTGACATCTCTCCCCCCTTCATTATCACAGCTAGGAGCCCTGCATGGTCACATCCTGGACCTCCATGTCCCACCTCACTGTCTCCCCGATTATCATGCTCTAAGTGTTCCTGTGCCAAGCAAGATGCTGAACAGATTTCCATAACCTTTCAGTAGGGCTAGGGATGGGAAGGCTTTGCATGTCGAGGACTTTCATTAGGAGGCAGAGGGGAGGCACCGGGGGGGGTGTCAGCAAATGGCCTCCATGGCTGGAGCACTCTGGGTTTTCCAGGAGTGGAGAGAAATTGGTAGCAAGCAGCAACACTGGCACAAGGGAGCTATCAGACTGAAAATCTTGGGCTCTGCAATCGTGCAGCATCGCCAGCGGTCAGAAGCGCGCTCCTGCGTGAGGATTTGTTGTTCAGACACGATTGCATATGTATGAAGGGGACAAGATGGGCTTTGACACATAAATTAGCACTTGTCAGCTGCTCACGGGCACACTTCCCTGCTGCACCCCACTGTAAATGCTGCTTTCTTTCATGGAGAGGAAAACCACATCACACTACCTGACAGTCACCCTGGGCATGAGCGCTCCCTGGGCAGGCAGCAGCCAGCACGAAGCCACTGGTTTACATATCAAACCTGAAGGGGATGAATGCAATCAAATGACACAATAATTAGCAGCCAAGTGGCACTTTACACTCCTGTTTTATCTGGAAATTTGGGAGTGACAAAGGACAAGGTTGATGAGACCCCAGGGCAGGGCTTTCTCTGAGAAACTGACTGACCCTTCTCAAGAGCTGTGGGGGTTCATTTCACACCAGCCAGGTGCTCTCTAGCTGTCACCTCCCATGGCACAGCTCACCTTGCTCCTTTGCATATGTTGGCAATGACAGTCACTCCCCTCAGCACTAGCCAGAGTGTACCACATCCTGCCTGAAGCTCCTGAAAGAACAATTGTTCCCAGACATTGACCTGCCATCATCAAAGCTCACCTCACCAGAGCTGCATATGAAGTTAATCTCACATGAACGTGCACACTAGACAATGCATACACACACCTCTGCAGCAACACACAAATGTACATCCCCAAGAGAAAGGATCAGTTCTCTGAACACCCCTAAAATTCTTCTAGCAGCTGCCTTGAACAAAAGCATCTCTGCCACAACCATCTCAAAGCATACCAGAATTGCAGGTTGTCATAATTCAGCTTGCCAGCACCATCTTCAGCATGTTGCTTGTGTGCAAAGCACCATGAGAATAGTTGAAAGTGCTGCTAGCCCAGGGGACGTTCAATTACTTGCATTCCTGTAGGATCCACACACCTCAAGATTCAACTTAAGCTCTAGGGAACACTCAAATCTCCAATGTCTGTTTTATCTCAGCTCAAATCAAATATCCCCCAAGCCTAGAAAGACAAGAGCACTTCATTGAAGCACTGGATTCACCCAAACTTGAGCCCAGAGTTCATGGGGAAAGAACAATCCAAATCACCAACTTGGGTACCATTTATGAGTTACATAGACACACTGTGAACTCATTCATCAGGCAGAAGATATTTCTATTCAGGCACCATCACACACTAATAAAATCCCATGTTCTTAACACAGAAATTTGGTGGGGTTTCCCCTTTGATCCTACTTTCTGTTGCTCATGTTTTTCTCCTGGAAGGTTCTCAGCCTTTGACTTGGAGTCTGGGGGATCCCAGGAAGTATTCTTAGATCCCAGTAAATATTCTTACCATATTTATCTCCATCTTCTCCTTTGGCACTGATCCTCCTGCCGAGCACTTGGATGTGTTTCCCGCTTGTCCTGCTGTAGAGCTGATAGAGCCGAAGCTGCTTCCTGCTCACGTCGTCCCTCGCTCGCGTCTGGTTCTCCACGTGTATCCGAAAATCTACATTCTCCTCGGCAGCAAACATCTGAGAGGGGGTGGGGGAGAGAGAACGGAACAGGTCATGAAACAAAACGAGCATCTTGGACAGAAAGACTTCAAACCAACCTAGCAACGGGCACGTGGCATGAGAGGATTGGGATTCAGCTGCCCTTCCCTGTCAGCTATGGCCGGGAACTCAACACGGAGTTGGCTCTTGACTTTAAATCAGACCTGGGTTTTCACAGTCAAATTGGGGAGGCTTAAGTAAAAGCTTCTGCTCAGTCCTGCTTTGATTTAATCCTGGTCAACCACACTGGCCATAAATTAGCCTCTCCTTTGCATAGGTTACACAGACATGCAGGAGAAACAGGATGGACAACTCCATTGCAGAGAATTTGTGCTTCACCTTCAGCAGCAGCACCGATTCTCTGGATTCACTGCTGACATCATCAGACTGGAGTCTAGCTTTGCACAGCCATAAAACCTACTGGGATAAAAGTGTCAGTTGTACATGAGCGCTCTTCAGCCTCAAGGTTTTGCCAGCTCTGCTTTTCAGTGAAGTCAGCTTACTGATGTCTGTCTATGGGTGCATCTCTGCCCCCTCAAAAGGGCCATGGCTTAGGGAGAGATCATGAGGACCAATAAGAGCCAAATCAGCACATCCAGCTGTGAGGTTGTTATCAGCATGGGTCTAATCCTTAAGCCACTTCATCTGTTTTTTTTTTCTGGCCAATGGATTAATTTAACCTTAGTTTGCTACAACCTTAAAATATTACCAGAAACTTTCTCTGACACATCTGCCCTTCTCTGGGTGTCTTGTTTCCTATCTTAACTGCTGCCAAGACACACCAAAACAAGATTCCTGCTTTTGCTTCCAGAGAGACATCTTGCCCTGCCCAAGGTCAGAGGGCCAGACAACCCAGACATTCTCAAGATGCTCTCCCAAAGGACAGGCTAAGCAGCACACATCCAAAAGCACTTCACACCCAAACAGTAAGAAAATCCAGAAACTGCTCCACAACCTGTCTCTGAGACCTGTCCACTCCTAACTCACAGATGGACGATATTTTGGTGGCAAACTTCCCTTCACAGGACAATTAATCATTTGGAAACCAAACCCAAAAGATTATCAAGTGGCACACACACCACACACCAGGCAATTTTCAGTTTGACCAAGACAAAGACCATTCAAAGTCTACTCGTTGCTGGTGAGCTCTAATGCTATGTACCACTTGTGTGCAACCCGCTCTAGTTGCAGATGTACCTGACTGCTGCAGAGGAAGTTGATAACCTTTAAAGGTCTTTTCCAACCCCAAATGTTCCGTGATTCTATGATTTTACTGCCAGAAGTTGGGAGGAGACTGCAGAAGCTAAATGCACAGGCTGCAAAAACAGGTTCAGGGCAATGCAGGATTCGAGGTGACAATGGAGATGACAGACAAAATTTACACAAGCACAGCAACATTTCCCACTCTCAGAAAACAGTGCAGCAAGAAACTGTGACCCAAAGCTGAAGACCTGAGAGGAGCAGCAGCCACAGCACCTGCCAGGGAAGCACTACAGGATGCCAGCAGAGCTCATGGCCATCACCAAGTCAGGCACTTCTCACTCTCCTCTCCCGAGGTACCATAGCTACATTCGAGCACAGTAATCTGGACTTGGCTTTTAATATGAATAATATTAATTTCTTTTTTTCTTCCTGCATCTCTTCTTGCTTTCTTTCCAAATTCTATTGTTGTGGAGGATGCTGAACCACTAAAACCAGAGATGTTCCAGTAATATAGACAGTCTGCTTTGTACCCACAAAAGCAGGGCTATTTGCAGTTAAACTCTGGCTCCTCCATTTTAAGATTTAAACCAGATTTTAAATCAAGATGACGTCGTTACATTGCTTTCACCACATGTTAATGAATTTCACATTTTTCTAGGAAAAAAAAAAACCAACAAAACAGGTGGGATCTGAAGGGGGGGGGATGGGCAGGTTGCTTTGCTTTCTTGGAAACTTCCAACAGAAAAGGCAATCTGTTTTCCAAAAGCTGGGTTAATTCTCTCTTTTAGTTGTCTCTCCAGCACTCACACCACAGAGCCTCAGTCTATAGCCACAGTTCCCAAGTGGACCCTGAAGCACTCATGGAGCCATCCTGCACTGTGGTATGGAGCCATCCTGCACTGTGATGAGTTCTGAACATGCTGTGAAGTCACCGCTGCACATTTGTCACCAGTCTTCTGACCAAGATCAGCTAATTAAGTGTCACCTCCCTTCACAAGAAGGCCAATACTACAGCCCAGAAGGATGACAACTGCTCCCCCAGCTGAGGGCCTGGCTGGCATCACCCACAACCCCAACACCAAGCCCACTGGCAGCATGATGCAAGGATCAGCAGGGGACACTGACTCCTGAAATAACGACAGCCCAAGCGTTTCTCTCTCCATCACTTCTCCAGTAACAAGCCCAGCTCTAAGCCAGGGAAATGAAATCCTGGAGGAGGAAGGTGCTACAGGTTCTCCTCACATCTGACCTGTCCCCTGGTCAAACAGGTGTGGCCTAGAGCAGCAGTGAAGCCCCCAGGATTTAGCTGGCTGCTTAAAGATAAGCACCCACTTAACCAATCTGCTGAAACAGGATGCTCTGCTGGAGTGTGGCCAAGGTGAATTAGCCATGCCAGCCTGGGCTGCATCTGGCCTGCAGCAGAGAGTATCAATACTCTAACATAAAATTTTATACAGTGTTGATTTCATGAGATAAAACCTATTTGATCATTGCTGGAACCCATTCTCACAGTATCCCTGCCCTGAAGAGCATGCTCCCTCAAGCAGCTAACTTAACTGAGAAAAGAAAGTCCATTTATAGGTATAAGAGAGACTCTCTTTCAAAATCTAAAAGAAAAAAAAAAAAAAAACCCACAACAAAAAACAGTCACATATGCCTCCTTCAGTAACTGCTCACCAACACTGGCTCAAGAAGGTCACCTAAAATCAAATCTGTCCACCCCAAATACATCTGTAGCCATCACAACCACACATAAACGAATGCAGAGATGTCTTTAATTCCCACTTGCAAACTTCAAGGCTTGCACTTCTGTTCCTCAAAGCAAAAGGATTTTTTTTTTTTTAAACTATTATCATACACAAAATGACCAATTTTTCTTTTGGCTCTTTCAATCTATTCATCCACACATCCACACCATAAGTAGCAAAATCTATGAGTGCTGGACTCAGCACAACAGGTCCCCAACAGCCCAAAACTCTCTAGGGACAGGAAAAGGATTTCCTTTATTCCATTACTTTATCTCCTTCAGTATTTTGGTGGGATTTGGGGTTATGTTGTGGTCTGCTTGGCAAATATATTCAACTAATATGGGCTGCTGCTTGTGCAGGGCAGAATCAGCATCTCAGGATAGCAAGTTTCACATAACTCCATCTCGCTCCTTGCCAACAATTTATAGCTTACAAAATCCCAGTTGATAAAACAGAGCATCAAACTCAGATTCATTTTTATTCTTCCAGTTTCCTTTTTTTTTTTAATCAGTTCCTCATCCATTTATCATTTATTTATCACTACATTTTTCAGTGATACTACACATCTATGAAGACATCCCAGAGTTAGCAGCACAGAGCTTATGCAGGGAATAAACAGCTTTCCTTTTACAACAAACATCACTTCAAGCCTCTGACGCACTGAATGCACCAGAAGTGCCTTATTCCTGGAAAGCAGCAGCTCTTCCTCCTCTGTCTGTTGTACTTGTCCAGTCCTTCAAGGTAGGTCTGTTTAGCCGTACTACCTCTCCAAGCCTCCACAGAAACCACATCTGCCCTCAGACAGCCCACACTGGGAGATTTTCAAGTGCTTTTTTTTGCTGAACGATTCTCAGATAATGAGTGCATTTCGTTTTAAATGGTTTTACAACTATCCTTCAGCTTAAAGGATGACTTTCCTATTTGTTAAATCCCAGATGGAGGGTGAGGGAAGGACCATTTTGCTGATGCAGCCTAAGATTTCACCATTAAGTCATCCAAGAAACGCTCGAGAACAGCAAAAGCCTCTGACAGCTGCACTGCCATGTTAGTCCTACATGAGCTTGTGCCACATCCCTGCAGACAGCGATGCCTTGCTGAAAGCAACCACAGCCCTGCCAAGGTCAGTGAAACCTTCATGGTGCCAAGCCATGTTTATGGGATTTGGTTTTCCATCCAACCAGCCTCGAAGTACTTTGAATTTTCTATGTTGAGCTTTTCAGTAAAATGGGATGTTAATTTGTTATTGTTCGTGTCACAAAGTGTTACAGCACGAGATGTCCAAGGCTCACAGCATGGCCAAGTGAGCTGGGAGCTGGTCTTCAGAATTTTCTGATTTTTCACTACAGAGCCTCCAAGCCTCATCAGAGAGCAAACCATATGTCATTCCCCAAACTGAACTAGGAATACAAAATCCCTCTTGCTGAGGGCCATACCGATTGCAAAAGATAAACAAATCAAGCCATTCAAAGGCCTTTCAAACCCCATCTGATAAGCAGGAAATACTTATTACCTTTCAGCCATCAAATCAACCTAATATTAATGATTTTCTCCAAGATCTTCTAAACACATGAAAGTTAACTCAATAAGGTCAACAAGAGGATATCCAAGACAGATCTCTCTCAAGTTCACAAAGGCAAGCAACAAACCACTTTGCTTCCATGACTTTGGCAAAATTCCTCTATGCCAATTACAGGAGGATTTGCTAGCTCACCATGACAGCCATCCTCGATGTGCAGTGAAACACAATGCACTCCTTATTTGCTGCTTTTTTCTCCTCTTAACTGCAAAGTCAGTCCATTGCCAGGATATTGTTTGAAGCAAGAAAGAAGTGGATGTGCACTGCTTTGACATACTCACTTCTCTGGGCTCAGAAGCACGTTTGGGAATTCATCTAACACAAAGAGTCTCCACATTCAGATGTAAAGCAGGAACTCCAGGCAAAGGGAAAGGACACTCCAGAGTCAATTTCAGTGCATCCAGTGGTGTGACAGTGCCAGGATCACAGAAATGTAACTAAGCTTCTCAAAACAGCAGAAATTAGACCTTTGGTTTGGTGTTGGTTTCTTCCTGCTATTCACACGAAACTATTCTTCCCTTGAAAAACAAACATGCAAAAAGCTGTGTTGCACTCTCAGCCACTGGCTATGCCCCTTGGATGATTACTGTGTACCCTCCAGGATGCATTATGAGGAAGGGTAACACAGAAGTCATCATTGAAAATAATGCAGACGTGAATCATGGAATGGTTTGAGTTGGAAGGGACTCTAAAGATCACCCCACTAGATCAGCTTGCTCAAAGCTTCATCTAGCCTGGTCTTAAACACTTCCAGAGATAGGATGTCCACAGCTTCTCTGGGCAACATGTTCTAGTATCTCACCACACTCACAGAAAATAACTTCTTCCTAATGCCCAGTCTAAATCTACCCTGCTCCAGTTGTAAGCCATTGTCTCTCATCCTATCACCAGAAGCCCTTTTCAAAGAAGTCTCTCCCCAGCTCTCCTGTAGGCCACTTCACACACTGGAAGGCCACTCTAAGGTCTCCTTGGAGACCTAGGGAGACCTTCTTCTTGTCTAGGCCAAAAAGACCCATTTCCATTAGTCTGTCCTTGTAGGACAGATGAGACTCTATGAGAGACTCGACCAATGGTGTTTACAAAGTATTTCACTTGAAAAGCTTTCTTGATGTTTTGGTTTTGTGGGGAAATAGGTATTTTACTGGACAAGCATGAAGGTCCTATTTAAAACCCAGACACCAAAAAAATCTCCCTCCACATGAGGCATCCACTTTATAGCCTTGTTCACAGATCGAATCATAAACCATCTTTTGTCTCTGCTTTCTTAGAAGGCTGTTTCAGAAGCACTTCCCTAATATTCTCTGCCTTAGTGTTCTACCTTGTGTATTTACATCCAATTTACATCTGGTTATTCTTTTTCCAAATGTCCTTCAGCTTGATTAATACTTTGTCCCCTTGTACTTCTCCTTGTAATACATTCAGGCCATTCTCTTTCTCCATTCACTTCCCAACCATGCTGGGAAAGGACGAAAGCCAAGAACCAAACCAATTCCACCTCCCCTTCCACACCTGCCCTTGTGACAGAGGAGTTCCTGCCCACAGTAAGGACGAGTGCAGAGCTCTCCCCTAGCACAGACTCATGGAGGAGACATTAGCCCACCACAGGAAGAAACTGAGCTCTCCTTGCTCACGCATAGATGTGCTCTGCAACTGAGCCCCTCATTTCTTTGACTTGAGCACTTTTGGGTTGCTGCAGTATGTGAAATTCAAGGATCTTTGTTCTTGTTTAATGCACTCAAAGTGAGGTGCATGTAGGGATGGAGCTGGAAGGAGAAGGAAATGGGGTGATGAGGGGGTCAAGCCTGCCCATCCCTTTGGATTTCAGATATGCTAAACAAGACCTGAAGAGAAGACATTTCCAGGGCTTGGAAGAGGGGACATACAGCTCAGAGAGGTGACACATACTTGGATCCAAAAGCTGCTCAGCAAGCAGAGTCTCCTTGCCTCCTGAGAGCTGCCTGCTGCATTCAGAGAGGCCATACATTAAATCTCTTTGGGCAGCTTCCTCCTCTCTGAGACACACAATTCCTGAGAAATACAGCCAAACTCCCCAGCATCTCCCTGAGATCCTGACCACTTTCCAAGTCATGTCCCACTGCTATCCAGCTCTTCTAACACAACATGTCCACTGCCCCTCAGATGGCAGACAAGTGTTACTGAGCCTGGTATGAAACTGGGAGGAAGGCAGGAGGGAGTGCCAAAAAGCTGGAACCTGAGAGAGCTTGAGGAAACGAATGTTTTATGGCCCATCAGTCAGTATTTGGCCATTTTCAAGAGAAAGATGATGCCTCCTTCCAGAAACCCAAATTTCTTCTTCTGATGATGGAGTGAGCCTCAGCCAGAACTGTTCAAACGCACCACTTGGAAGATGGTGACATTTTAAATTCGTTACACCCTGGGAAATGGCTCAGTCTGGGGAAGAGCAGGGTTTCAGCCTTGATTAATGGCTTTTCAAATCCCACCCATACTCGTGTGCAAGCAGAGGAAGGGAAGATGCTAGAGCATGCAGCATCAGGGTGTTGCTGAGGTGCTGTGATGCAGCTCCCTTCAACAGGCTCCAACATCCCCGGAGAGGCTTCACATCTCCACTTGCATCTGCCCTTTCGCACCGATTCAGAACCAGGTCACTGGCTGCAGCCCCCTGGCCACATTATTAAGATGCAACCATCAGCAGCCTGCAAGAGGAGCCCACATCTCCAGCATCCACCTTCCCCCTGCACCAGAGCCTGTGTCATGTCAGGCTGCAGCTGCACTGAAGGGCCCAAGACTGAGCCACCTCCCAGCACCTAAAGGCACATCTTTCCCAGCAGGACCAGCTCCTGCTACCTGTGCTAACCAAAGCAAGCCAAGTCTGTGCATCCCAGCTGCAGGGGTGTCTGAAGGACGCTGCCTCTCGCCACGAGCTCCTGACAGTTTTGATTCCCTGGAAATACAATTCAGACCTTAATTCTTTTTCTTGTTTTCCCCCAGTTGTGATAGATCTTTGTTTTAAATTCAGAGCTGGTGTTATTTTACCGCAGCTATCAATCAGGCAATGAGCACGAGGGGATTTTTCTTTCTTCCTTTCTTTCTTTGTCTCTCTTTCTCTTTAATGCTTGTTACATCTCTGCTCTATACTTCCTCTCCACACAGAAATACCCCTTCAAAGCTTGATATTATTGAGCAGCTTTCAACCATGCCCAGCAGAGCCATGTATTCTCTGCGTTTGTCTGGCCTTTGTTTCTAGGAATGAAATACCAATGGCTGAACAGTGTGACTTCATTTCACTCCTTCATTCCAACACTTGTTCTATTTCTATCCCACTGGGTCAAACTCACCTATTGTGAGACCTCACCGATTTCAATTACATCAGGGATTAATTTGTTCCATTGCGTTGAAGCTGTTAATACAATCCTGGCTGGCTCTAGATGAGAAAAGGCACGGTGGAGACCTCCCTCGCAGGCAGTGTGTTTAACAGCGGTCTTGATCTTCAGTTTTGTTCAGTGGTGGGGTGGGTTTTTTTCTTCTCTTTGTGCCCCTTTGCCCCTCTTTTCACAATCTTCCCCTTGCTTTCTAAATTGCCCTTATCAGAACTGGGTGGTCCTTCTGACTTCCACCGCAACAGGCAAAATGTTGCCTTCCAAAGCTGCTGGTCAGAGCTTGTGAGGGAGGTCTGTGCTGGAAGGAAGGTTCCCCAACACCACGCACATGTGATCACTCCAGCTCTGGCACCTCATCTGCCCCAGCATTTCACCTGGTTGCTGCAAATCCCAAGTACCCAAAGGGGTCAGCAAGTCCTTGGTTTTGCAGCTCTGACAGTTGGCTGACCACCAGTGGACTGAGGTCTCGGGGGAAAACAGATATCTTCCATGAACCATCAGGTTTCTACATGATCCTGAAATGCACATTGTCAAGTAACTCTACCTGTCCTTCCTGGGATTCTGAAACTGGGACACAAGAGCATGAGAGAGCTTTACACTGTCCGGTCCTGTGGTCTCACAGGACATCTGTGATACTGGTTCAAGGTGATCTCAGTAATCCTGTCCCAAAGTTGTCATTTATCTACATAATTGTCTCTCAGGAAGAGACAGAATCATCAAAGCATAGAATACCAAAGCAAGGAGATTAAGGGTCATGTGGGTGCAAAGCAGTTTGGTTTTGCTCAAGTGCTACAACTCTGTCCCACAAGAACCACTGCTTTCCTATTTAAAAAAAAAACTCCAGCCACCTCTTAGAGAAACTGTATTTGTAGGAAATAGTTGTGATGATTCCAGAGTAATAAGAACAGGAGAAAAAAATAAAGGCTATTAAAACATGACCAAGTAAACAGCTCAACAAACAGATCCCTCTCTTGCTTGCTGAGATACATCCAATTTCCATGGTGGTTTCTTGAGGTCACCTTAGGTTTCCATGGGCATCTCTGGCCAGCCTGGACTGCAGAAAGGTTCAAGGGTTAATGCTGTGCTTGCCAGACTCACCAGACAGCAATTGGATAGGCTGGGATTCAGGGCTCCAGAACTGTTCCCACTTTCAGCACTTGGTTTTTCAGTTTTCAAAAGGCACAACATTTGCGTTTACTACTGCATTCATTATTTATCTCTTTTTACTGGAAGAAACACAGGACTAAGCTGGACTAGTATCACCTGTTTATTTAGCTCTGCCACTCAACTTAGACCTTGGTGGAGCCATCCAGGAACAGGGCAACATCTCCACATCCCCTTCAGGCACTGCCCCACCTATCAGCTCCCACTCCAGTCATCCTCTCATGTTTTCATCCCTTTTGTGCCAAATACTGCCTGAGCAGCACTGTCTGGACCCAGACAGTGTATAATCATGGCATCTCAAATCCTCCTGCCAGCAGAAATCCTCTCACTTCTCCAGGGCTGAGATTTCACTGTATTTACATTGCTCTGGACACATCTTGCCATACAGATCAAACTCACCCTGAGACAACCCACAGAGAGAAGGACAGGTTTGGCTCTGGAGGATGTATTACACTACAACAGCCTTCACAACAGTCCTCATCTGCACACAGCTGAAATTTCCTACTGTGATTTGTCCCCAGGTGTTTTCTCTGTGAGGTGGTTTTGCTAAGCTCCCGTCATTGCCATTTCACCACAGTCCCTTCCAACACTGTCAAAGCACTGACTCCAGATCTCTGCATGTCTTGGTGCTGTTGCCACCACCACCATGCTCTCTACCAACACCAGAAGTAGTTTCACACCTATGAATCTCTTTGTGCCACAGATAGAGCTGCAAAGAAAACTGCAACAAGGCTTTGCAGAACAGCTCCATTCAACCTCTGTGAGGTCCTGGATCCAAAAAGCCAGCAGCTGGATTTTAGTATGCTACAAGTGCTTTCACTACCTTGACAAAGAAAAATTCTTTTCTTCATGGAGAAAATACTCCTGATGAATTACACTCCCTAATATGAAGGAATTAAAACCATTCAGTACTTCAAACTGTTGCAGGTTGTTGTCTGTGTTTCTGAGCAGCTGAAATGTGCATTCAAGAACAAAACCTTGAGAGGACACCATAAATTCTCCAGCTCAAAGACACCAAGAGCAAACTCAGTCTCTGATAAGGCAGCAGCATAATAACCTGTGTCTGAGCATGTATCACCCACATGGTCTGCCACAAAGGAGGTACCTTCTGAAGCTGATCCAGCATTGGCACCCAACTTGCTTCTAAACAACATAAAAGCCTTTGCAGCAGGCACAGGGAGCTCTACAAAGGTGTGAAACAAGGGTGAGGGGGCTGCCCCTCCTCTATTCCCACTCCTTCCCAGAGTGCTGCTAGCCAAGCACATGGTTTGTACCCCCTGCTCCTCATCCTATTTCACAGGCAGTGGTGGAGGAGCTCAGCTTGGCCACACCAGATGAGATGCAGCAGAGACCAGTGCAGTCCTACCAGTGGGGTGCTGCTGCGACAGCAGCTGGAGGTACCCCACTAAAAATACCTACCAGCAGTTTGTTCATCTCTTCAAACAAGACCTGAGCCAAAGTACTGGCAAACCTGCCAAGTTCAAAGCACTCCTGGCCTTTTTTCCTCCTTCCCTCCACCAGCAGCAACTTTCTCCCAGAGCAGATGCTCCAGACCAAACCCATATGGCAGGACAGAGCTGAAACCCCAAGCCCACTCCCCTGAAACTAGTCAGGGGGGTTCCAAACGCTGTAAAAATGCAAAGTCAGTCACCCCTAGGACCAGTGACTGACCACAATGACAGTTTAAAGCATGAGTTCATCAGATCCACGGTGACATCTCTGGCTCTTCTGCTCAACATAAGCCCATCTGGAACCTCTACATAAACAGGAGGAAAAGCACAAGAGCCGGCAAAGCCAAGTGATACTCGAGAAAATAGCTCTCAGGAGACAGCAGACGACCAGAGACCTCCCCGTGAAAAAAACATATCTCTGCAGTGGCAGCCCTGCAGCAGCGATCCGGTGTTTGCCCCAGTAGCTCCTTTCATCCCGGTCCTCTGACATCGTCCAAGGAACACAGAGATCCCTGCTCCCACTGCAGAAAAGCAACTCCCTCTAGGGTAAAGCATGGCAACTGCCGAGCAGCGCTCACCAGCGCAGGGCAACATTCCCAGGACACTTTCAGCCGTTGCATCAGCCAAGGACAGAGATGTGGCTATCGGCTCCTTGGACAGCAGCTCCCGAGCGCTGACCTCCCGTGAAAGATGGCTCCTCCAAAAGCAGGCAGCTGATTCAGCAGAGATGCTGGAAATCCTACTGAATTACTCTGTGCTACTTCTCTGTTGCGTTTCCTCTCTGCAAAGCTTTTACTAAGCCCTGACTGGTCTCACTCTTGTTTATTCTGGCAAGATAACACCTGGTGACCCTGCATGGGAACGGTGTCAAGGGGAAAGGGACTTCCTCAGGTGTCACTGCTCGCTTATCCCACGATTTGTCACCCTCTACACAGCGCTGGAATATAAGAAAATGGTTGTGACCAAGAACAGGGAGGTTAATCCATCTAACAATACCTGGAGGCCAGGCGGGGGATTTACTGAACCCACAGGAGTCATTCTGCTGGGAATTTAGTGCTGCTGATACCTCATTTCTGCATTTCTGCCTTGCACGACAGGATACCAGTCTGCCTCCAGCTTTGTCATACCTGCTTTCAGAACTGGCTGACATGAGATGTTTGATCCCTCACAAAGCTTTCATCCACCACTCCTACATTTAAAGTTTGTCTTCAGCATCAACAGAGTATCTTCTTTACTCCCACCATCTCCAACAGCACTGGTGTGAAGGGAGACATTTGTGGGTTCAGGGAAAGCATTGACTGCATGTTATGGAAGCCATCAAAACATGACTGGCAGCCTCAGTGGTTACATGTCACCTGTCAATATTAGTTATGAGGGGAAAAAGTCCTGTTTCTCTGGGCTCATCTTTCAGCATCTAATTATGGCACACGATGGGGAGACGCAGCTTGGGGGACAATCTCTCCAGGCTCTTCATCCTGACCCAGTGGAATAAAGCCTGTGACAGCAGTACTGGTGCTGCTAAACATGGCTGACACATGGCAGTGTCATGAGAGGTCACCACAGACCTGCCCTTCCCCAACTGCCAGGCTGAGTTGAAGCTTTTGGTGTCAAAACAGGAAAAATCATTGCATGTGAGTATCTCTGCGAAGTATAAGCTATGAGACACAGAGACAATGATTCCTCCTCAGGTCTGAAAACACACCAAGTGACCAACCACCACTGGGCACTTCCTTTTCTCCTTCCAGTGCTGCTGGTAATCTGCAATGACATGCTCTGTCCTTGGCCTTCACCCACCACACCCAAATATTCTATCCAACAAGCCCTGACTTGAGATACTGTTGGAAGACTCAGGGGCACAAACTTTGCTTTTTAGAAAGCAAAGTACAGAGCTGTATCAAAACCCAAAATTCACAGACAGGGGGCAAAAGAGATGTGAGATTCATCTGCCCTCTCTGTGCAGGGGTCCAGAGATGCCCAGCACTGCTGTGCCACAAAGGTTTAGATTTTAAAACTACACTGGAGGCTCCTGAACAAAGAGAGAGCAAGAAACTGGGACAACAGCACAGCAGGAACCACCAGCTCCCAAGAACAAGCCACGGGAGCCCACTGGCACCTTTTAAAGGCAAGATCCTGGGGTAATAGTGTTGAGGAAGAGCAGTCAGAGTGAAAAGCAGAGTAGGTCAGCAAATTACCCCCAAAATAAATGACAGCTTGTGAAATCACAGCCACAGAGATGAGCATGCCCTTGTCCTTCAGAGAGCTTTTCCCCATGTCAGATGCACACTTTGCCAACACACTGCTGACAAGTTTCTTTTTCCTCTTCCCAAGTTACCATGACCAAGCACCTGCAATATTAGAATTGCTCCTGCACAGTTCTCTTCCCTCACAGAAGAGAAACACCTTTATTTACAGAAGTCTTGCAAGCTATTTCTGGAACAGAGTTTTCTAGAAGTGATTTTCATCAGTAATTTGTTTGAAGCACAAGATACAAAATTTCCTTTTTCTCTGCAAGGGAGATACTTTCTTCTGAGCTTGCTTTTGTTGCATTGCAAACCCTGTTTCATGAACTGTAAGACAGGATGGAGCTCCCTGGATGTCCTCTGAACCCCAAATACATCACCACAGGAATCCTGCTAACACAAGAGGTAGACAGAAGCAATTTCCACTTGAAAATGTGTTACTTACTTTAAATCAATCTCTTCAAATCAACTTACCTGGGAAGACCCACTTTTATTCAGCAAAACTCAAAATCATCATAGCAGCAACCTTTTCCACTTCCTATCCTTTCTCTAGGGTGGCCATACCA
The DNA here is from genome assembly GCA_013399055.1 of Ramphastos sulfuratus. Taxonomy (NCBI): domain Eukaryota; kingdom Metazoa; phylum Chordata; class Aves; order Piciformes; family Ramphastidae; genus Ramphastos; species Ramphastos sulfuratus. The sequence continues at coordinate 197,202 of WBNM01005711.1, forward strand.
GAAATCATGGTCTGAGCTGCTGCTTCACAGCAACAAGCTACAGAGTTTCCAGGAGCAATCAGAAAAGCACAATTCCACACCAAAAACATCCCTGATGTGAGATCAAGATGTTCAGACAACAAAATACATGGTCAACTCCAAAGGCTTTAAGATAGAACAGAGGAGACACAAAACACCTCTGTTCGACTGTCAGTACCCAAGGTGCTCCTTATCAAGCCTGTCAAGGAGCCACCAACTCCTTCTGTCAGTGCCTTGCCAAAGGTGGCCAGCAAACCAAGTGCTGAGAAGGGGATGAGCACTGAAGTTGGGCATCTCCCAGCCTCAGCCCAAAGACATGTCTGAAGAGATGTTTTCCTGGGCCTCCCAATTCACTAATGCCCTCCCCAAAATGATGCTTCTGTATCATCATTGCTGCTTTCAGCCTGCTTCGTGTTGCTGTGCACGGTGGCAGAGTCCCCCTGGCAACACATGGAGATGTACTGCAAGACTTGCTGGCACCACCCCAGAGATGAGAAAAATGGCTTTGGAGTAGGGACTTAGGGCTGTAAATCATGCCAGGTCAGTACCTGCTAACAAAAGGGTCAAGCATCTATTTGGCACTCCTGGTTTCCCCTTTCTGGGGAAACAGGAGGGTATTCCATCACCACCCACTCCTGCCTGTGAACACAAGTGGCTTGACCAATTCTGCTTGAACAAGTGACCCATGATGCAAGCCTCAGCCTGCCACCCTGGGCTAATGGGGTTCACAAACATTTTCACCCTGACTTACCAATTCTGCGCCCACAAAAATCCATCAACTGTTAAGAGGGAGCAATAAAAACGTATCTCAGCTGGGTTGGTCTGAAAAGTTTCTTCCTCCACCACAGCCAGGCACCATCAACAGCCACAGGACTTCTCCTTCCCCAAAGTTCTTTGAAACACATCCTCAAGCTCTATTATCTCTCCTGTTCATACCACACTCCTTTAACTATCAAGAACTCTGAGTAATTTATAAGCCCACAAGCTCCTGTGCTAACAGGGCTATAAATCACCTTTACAGCCCCCACTGCCTACTGTTCAGGGGGCGGTGGTGCCGAGCTGGCCACGGGGCTGGGCGAAGGGAGGCAGCAGGAGCAGGCTCTGCCTTCCCAAAGCCTCCACCCTCTGCAGCAGGAGAAGGCAGGTTTGTTCCGCATCGGCCGGATGTTTGTTTTTTGAAGGATCCAGAGAGGATTCCAGCCCATGTCCTACCTCACTATGTTTTCCCCGTCTGACACCGAGACAAGCACACAAAAGAGGGTTTTCTTTTTACAAAGTCAGACCAAAGAAGGAGGCTAGTTTTGGCTATTTTCCTCAAGGAAAGATGCTGCCCATCTAATAATCCCTAAATGGGCAGTGGGTTGTTGGGCTTTCATGTGTGCCTCCGAGCCTCCCCTCGCCGTGCCAGGTCGCTGGTTTTCTTTTCCACAGAGCTGCAAAAGCCCTGAATAACAAGGTTTGTGCATGGAAGTGCTGACACAAACTCTAATACAGCATCCTGAATATGATACCAGAATAAGGACGCTCCCTGTGTGGCCCAGTGCATGGATAAATAAAGCATTTCAGCAGCCAGCACCGACAGATCATAAACCTCCACGAGCATAAATACCAACAACAACCCAAAAAGATTAGAGGGCTTACGGGCGAGGCAGGCTGCAATGATTTAGAGGTGGGGTGGAAGGGTCATTATTGCTGAATAGGTGGGGGCGAGCAGGCCAAAGAAATCAATAAACCATTCTGCTCCCAGGCAAGGAAGAGGCCATGCTAATTGTGCAAACATACATTTTCCGCTCGAGGCTGGAGATCCCCAGCTCACCCAACATGGATGGATACAGGCAACTTGCACTGTCCTGCTGAGAAATGAGAGTTTCATCCCAAGATATGTGCCCCAGGAGCTTCACCATCCCAGAGAACAGCTCACCTATGCACCTCACTGGGTGCAACTCACTGCTGGAGGCAGCTTCAAACCAAAGCTGACCCAGCCAATGTTCATCTCCAGCTCCACTGATTTAATTTTTTAGAGTTAATACACACAGTTGGGATAAGGATCTCAGCTGCTTTCAGCATCATCATCAAGCCAGAGCTGTTCCAGCACTCAGTTCCAGCACTGTACAAGGAACCAACAAGCCCTGCTGGCACCAGATATCTTCAAGGACCAAAGACAAGCTTCAGGACCAGCTTCACTCCTGACAGCAGCACCATGTTTGCAAGTTCCCACACTTGCATCAGAGATGGAGGTGGCCTCAAAATTAGCCCCTACAGATGACTGCATCTTATGGCAAGCATGAACACAAAATTCTGCAGCTGGGTTTCCAGGCACACTGCTGCTCAACTACAGAGTTCAAAGGTGACAAGCAACTCCTTCTTTGCTTCTTCTCCCTCAGTCCTCCCCATCAATTCCTTTACCTTTTCTCCCCCACTTTCTTCCTAGGAAACAGAGCAATGACATAAAAGATAGCAGCTTTGGAGAGTGAAGCCCATTTTTAAACAGAATAAATACTGTTATACAAATAAATAACTATTTGTGCCCAATAACTATTAAGAACAAACAGCTATTTGTACCTAAAAGCCCACTGTTGGGACATACAGCAGGAGGCCCTTCAGGGAACCAAGGGAAACCAGTGAAGCCTGTGACTCCCACTAAGAAACACGACATCACAAGCACATACAGGCACTAATGGTGACCATCTTCATTCCCAGCTAATCAGAACTGTGCTGATGCTGATGGTAAAAGCAAAGGAACCTGCTCTGGTCCCTCTGCATGAGCCAGTCTCCTCCTCTGCTGCTTCTCCAAAGATAGTTAAAGAAAATGCTTTTTATTTCAGTTAATAAAACAGCTGGAAAACCATCCAGGTCATGCCAAGTTTAGCTAACAGATTTCAACTTTACTCAGGATCCTGAGAGCTTTTAAAATCAGTAATTTTATCTTCCCTCCAGAAATACATTCCTCAGTGGTTTCACTGCAAAAATATTCCTAAGAATGGACAACTCTGCTGCTCATGTACTAAAAGTCACACCAAAAACCCCCATAAGATCAAGCCTTATCAAGAGTATGGCATAAACCATGTGTTGAATTTAATCCAAACCAAGCTGTCAATCTGCCTCCAGGATCAGATATAACAAACATGGGAGCCCAGGGCCAGAAACAAAAAGTGAAGTTTGTTTTCTTACAGAAGAGTTGTGCTGATCTCTGTATCTCTGTGCCCCAGCATGGAAATCTGTACACAGTCAATGCTGGACAAATAGGATTTCTCGTTGTTCTCCTCCTTTAAATTAGGGAACAGTTTCTTTTCACTTTATTTAGATTTCTGGTTTCCCATTTTTAGGGAATAATTCTCAACAGCAGTGGAAAATAAACCTTTTTTTTGGGAACATTTTAAGTAGTCAAAATAAGAAATAGAGGCATGGTGCCTCCCAAGGTTTGGGCTGCTGCATGCCCACACAGTTTGCAGGTACCAAGGAGAGCCCAACACACTTTGCTGCACTCATCATCAGTCACCAGCAGTGGGAGAAAAGTCCGGCTGGGGGGGGGGGGGGGGGGGTCTG
>WBNM01005711.1:203961-214278 GCA_013399055.1 Ramphastos sulfuratus
CAATACCACACTGCACCATGCAATCTTACAGTACAGCCCCACACTCAGGGGCTGGTGCGGCTCAACCAGGATCACAACCTTAAGGCCTGGCAACGTGGCGCGGGGGGGTGTGGGGTGGTTAAAATCAGCTTCCATTTTGTAGTTGGGAATCCCAGAAATCCCAGCATGGTGGGTGTTGGAAAGGACTTCTAGACATCATCTAGTCCAATCCTCATGCCAGAGCAAGGTCACTCACAGGAGGTAGTCCAGGATCACAATGTCCAGGCAGGTTTGAAACCTCTCCAGAGAAGGAGACCACACAAGTCTGGGCATCCTGCTCGAGGGCTCCAGCACCCTCAACTAATGGCTGGAAGAAGAGTAAGCACCCTACTCACTGGTAGTTTGTACATTCATATAACCAAGCCAAATTTGCAATGAAGGAGGTGAGCCCAGTCCCACCAGTGAGTAGGGAACCCGTGATTGCAGCACTGCAGTGCCAGCTTTCCAGCCCATCACTCTCTCCAAACAGATTAACAGCCACAGAGAAGCACCAAAATGTCTTCTACCAATACTGTCCATCTCATTTCCTGATTTATATTCCCAGGGCTCCATACCTCACCAGCCATGCCCATGGTCACCCAGCACACACACCGCAAGCCCAGTTATTTACCAGGCTTATCAATGCTCCCTGAATTCTTCTGTTAATGCTGCAGAAGAGTAGCTCAGGATATTCCAAAAGATACAACAGCTTTTTAACAAGCTGTCCTTGAAAACGATGCCAAAGATAGTATTGTAGCAGGAAAGAAAGAGATTGAAACATGCAGTAGGAGATAAAGGAACAGGGAGAAATAAGGAGTGCTGGAAACACCTCACAGGAAGAGCAATCCATCACTAATTAATTGCTGCATCCTGGTGTTTGTGTGCATGCAATATGCAGTTCCCTGGAACCTGCACCAAGGTTTTGCATTCATCATCTTCAATGTGATTTGGATTATAGAACAAGAACAGAGGAACCACAGGGCACACCTGGCCCCTTGTCACTGCTTCCCTCAGTGCCATACCCATCACAGGCAAGATTCAGCCCCTCAGCCTGGCCAGCACCTGAGGCAAGGCTTGGCAGCCCCAGTCTGTCCCAGTGAACCTAGTGAAGCAATTCCTCACCTTCCATCTCCGCGCGCAGTGAGATCAAGGGCTGGGGCTCTGCCTCATCTCCCATCAGCACCACCAGGGCCTAACAAGCCGTTCCCCACCAGGTGAGCAAGTGGGTGGGGAACACCTCACTCCCTGCTTTTTATCCCAGTTCAATTGCTCCCCAAGGCAGGGGCTGTGATTACCCAGAACTGCAGCCTCAAAGCATTGCCCTTTTCTCCCAGTTTGCCTCCAAGGCAAACTTCACCTCAGCCAACATAGCCAGTGAGCTCGATGAGCATGCACAACGGAGGAGCACCACTATGCTGAGACAGGATCTATGTGCAGGAAGGTGCTGTTGGATGGTGTTACTGCATTCTTAAGGTCAGTATGTTGAAAGCATTTTGGATTTCCCAGCAGCATGACCCCTTCTCTGCTGACTGCAGCAGAATAAAGCAGATAACCTCAAGAAGCTGCCAGTGCATGCAGTGAGTAGGGTGTAAGAAGAGTTTGGCAAAGGGCACAGTGCTATGCCAGGGGAGGATGTGCTGGCACTATATAGGAAACACTGCCCTGTGTTTCAGCTTGAAATCCAGCTGTGGGGGCAAAAAAGCAGCCAGTGGTGAGGTATTGCCCATGAAGCCCGTGCCTGGTTTGAAGCAAGCTGGTGAGCCCAGTGCAGGGGCACGAGCCCCACAGCCTGGCCCTGGCTGAGTGAGAAAGATTGGCACGTCGGCTCCCACCCACCGCAGCCCCCAGCACGGCAAGGAGCTTGCACAAAGGGAAACACGCAGACCATGACAGGCTAAGCCTCCTCCTTCCTCTCTGTTCCCCTTTCTTTCTCTTCATGCTATGGCGAGGCTGCTGAATGCCAATAGGAAAATACTTTGGCAGAGCCAGACAGTCTTTTCTATTTTGTTGGGGTTTTTTTTCTTACTTTCCCTCCAGCTGCTTCACTGGATGCCTAATCCTCCATGGACATCTGGAGAGGGACCAGGACACAGAGGCGACATACCAGGTAGGCAGTGTAATGCACAGCTCTGCATAATTTCTGCTTGTACCTGCTGCTAGGGCACAGCAGGTGATCAAACACAGAAACCCAGAGAAAGAAAGGAAAAAAATTAAGGTTCAGACCTGTCAGAGATGCAGATTCCCATGTGGAAGTCCCTCTGGTCTCACAAACAGAGCACAGAAAGGTCACAGTTTGCAGCAGGACATCTCTCTCCAAAGCATGAGAGAGATTGAAGGGCAGGAGGGTATTTAGATGCCTTCCTGTGCCCACAGCTTCCATACCCACCAAGTACACATGGCACGACCCACCCCAGCCTTCCCAGTACCAGAGCAGTTTGTAAAGATCCCAGAAAAAGGCCTTGGCAGCAGGTATCCATCCCAATATACCCCTGCCCAGGCACCATCAGCAGACACTCACAGGTTTTTCCTTTTTAAATCATGCCATGCCCTGAACACACCTGCTGTTATCACAACTGATAGCCAAAGTGTCCACATCTGGGGAAAATCCATGTGAAAGCAGCTATTGGCCAGAGAGGATAGAGGGAGGAGAGAGTCTGACAAGGGTTTTCCCAGCGTCTAAGGAAAGGAAGAGACATACAAAAATATTCCCAAGGATTTTCAGCCCCAGGGGAGGCAAATATCTCCTCGCCAGCGTGACCAGCTTGGTGCTATCAGTTTACAGCAAACTCAGATATTCTGAATGGCCACTTGAGTCCCCCTGATGCTGTACATCCTACCTGAGACCCCAGAAGCTCTAAGCAGTCATCCTCTGCCCACCTCTCACCAAAGGACCTGCCACCAGCTACATCACCAGAGCCCAAAAGTTTGGGAAGCATCATCACCCTTTGCTTGCTCTGCTCTTGGAACACTATGGCTGAGCTGCTCTACAAACAGCAAACAAGTGGGGGTTGAGCAGACATCCCTTTTGTGAATCCCTGCACTGCTCAAAACCCAGCCTTACTCATCTCCACCCAGCCTTGGATGCACTAGGAGCAATAAGGAGAAATCAAGGGTAACCACCACGATGTGACCAGCTACCTCAAACCTGAACCCTATACCTACTGCATGCTGCTAAGGGCTCTGCTCAACCACACCGAGTCCTTCTCTGTCTCTCTGAAGCATCCTGCACATCTCTAGAGCCCTGAAAAGGCCAGCAGCAATGTATGCAGGTACACAGATCAAAGCCTTACAGCAGCAGCTCTGCCTTGCCTCCCATGGCCACAACACATCCAGAAGATGCCAAGCCCTCAAATGCTGAAAGAGTTCATATTTGGTTCTGCCTCACTAGGATGGGAATCTGGAAACCAGCTTTATCCTTGCAAATCTTTCTGCTAAATGTGTTTGAGGGGTCTTCTGGCAGAGGACCTGTCCCAGAACATTGAAGGGCCAAGGACCATGGCAAGCAAAGGCAGCATGTGCCCAGGGTAGACAGTCAACAGCCACCATTGGGTCATGGGCTGCATATCCCCATCTTTGTAGGAACAAAGCCCATGCCTGTACTCAACCTGTACTAATCTCAGTCTCACTTCTTCCATGTGAGACCCAGAGCGTGCATCAGCACAAGCACCAGGCCATTGCCACTCAGCAGAGCTGGGCTTACCCACTCCAGCTCAGACAGCTGCTCCAATGTGCCTCCTCTTCCTTCACGAGCCCAAGTTCTCCAAAGACCAGAAGGCAGAAGCAGGGCATGAGGGACAGCTTCAGAACACACCATTTCAGAGACTGGTGCAATGAGTCAGCAGGAGAGAATAAAAATCACCTGTGGTGACCAGCACGGTTGTTTCCTGGAAGCAAGGGGGCTTTCAACATCAACTAGAGATTTAATACACAACCAAACCCTGCCTCTGCAGACCCACACGAGCAGGCACTGCATCCGCCACCACAAGTCAAGCAGTAGCACTAACCCAGCACTGTAGATCATCTCACCAGTTCCAACCCATGATGGGGTTGTACACTTCATCAACATTGCTGATCTCCTTCTCCTCTAATTAAATCGGCATGTGGCAATGCAGCTTCTCCTGTCTTCTCATTAAGACAGTCATCTGTGATCAGAAAAATCCACAGCAAACTTCCCAGCCTTTCCCAGGATACCTCTACTGTATTTTGTCCTTCACAGCTTCACTTCTATAACCTGTGTGTCAGCAGCCCATCACAAGTGCAGAGTGGGCCAAGGCAGGCAGGTACAGCATGGCAGGAAGCACAGTGAGACAAGACTGGAAAACAGCACTCACTTCAGATGTTTCCATGGAACCCTCACAGAGCAGAAGGCAGGTGCTGACATGGGGATGCTATGCTGAGGACTCCATGGTGCTGGGCCAGGCTGAGCAGAGATGACAAGCACTGGATCTCCTAGCCTGTGAGCTGCAGGGTGCTGTGTCCCCAGCAAGTCTCAGTGTGTGGGGCTTTGCCATGAAGAGCAGAGTGGTATGCTCCATCAAAGTAACATCTGCCCTGTCCCACAGCGTGGGCTTCAAGAGCAATGCAGTGATGCCCAAATCCCAGACCCTCCATTCCTGGTAGCGCACACAGCCTTGGCCACCATCTCCTGATAGATGCTCACGCTACCAAGGTGGGGAGAGGGCAGGTGGGTGCTCATCTGCAGGGAGGGTAGACATGAGAATTACCTTCCTGGGGCAGGTGGCCCGGCACCTTGCCTTCAGGGCCAGCCACCAGTGCTGCTGCCAGGAGGGTGAGGGCAAGGCAAGCAGAGACCCTTATCTCCAGTACTGGTTCATACCCACAGGTGGGGCTGCCAGGACAGCAGGACAAGGCAAGCCGGGCTGTGACAAGGACCAGGCTCTGGCTTGTCCACGGCAGCGTCCTCGGTGCCGTTCAGTGTCACTCGAATCCGGCTGTCCCAGGGAGACCGGCCGCGGAGGAGCAGCGGGGAGAGGGGAGGGAGGGAGCCGCTCAGCAGGCTCACGGCTCCGACATGTGCTGCCGCGGCTTCGCCAGACCGCAGGATCTGGCTCACTGAACGTGTGGAAGCAACACTTCTCTGTGTCTCACTTTACAAACCCCAAACAATAACTGTCTGTCGCTGCACAGGAGCTTAGAAGAAACATAAGTTGCTATTGGCATGGCGTGCAGCAGCCTTCCTCTTACACAACACCAGCAGATGTGAAAATAGCCCTGTGCTGCCTTGTGTGCTCCTCTGACCTCCTGTTTGCTTCTGGATCAGATTCCAAAGCTGGATCTTAACCTACAAGAGCCATAAAAGCAAAGGATTTGGCCCTATCAGGGACTTCTTAATAATCTAAGGCAGATGCACTTCATGCAGAAGAACATGCAGAGGTTTATCAGCCTCTGCTCTGAGGCACAGCCATGGCAGCCCACACCAGCACCACCCCATGCTCTGGCTGATGATGTGCTGGAAGTGGTGGTCCAGGGCAGAAGACCTGGAACCTCTTGCAAACTAGGGTGACACCCAAAACCCTGCAACCTTGCTCAGCCTACACGGAACCTGCCTCCAGACCCTAGTGAAGGAGATCCCATGTTCCTAAGGGTCACTCGGGCTGCCAGAGCTGGCATAGCACGGGAGATACTGTCCATCTACACAAAGTGCTCCTAGGGTTTCTTAGTCATGTGAAGAGCAGGGACTGACTCCAAAGCCAAATTCAAAACTACTCTGGGACATAAAGAGGGAAGAAGCACGTAGAGGACAAGTTGCTCCTGGAAGTCTGAAAAGCCATCAGGAGAACTGACCTGAAAGATGTTAAAGACAAGCGACAGAGAGAGAGAGATTAGTTACCACTGGTGAAAAGGGCATCCCTAGGAACAACCTGCATAAATAATCCCTCCAGTGCCCCCAAGAATATCCAGTGTCCCTGCTGCCTTCAGGACTGCAGCAACCCCAAGCAGCAGGGGAACTTCCCAAGGTGCAAGAGAAGAGAATAAGACAGGGACATTGCTGGTATGGGGGAAGGGATCGAGAATGAGCTGTCCTCACAGCCCTACAAGGTACAGGGCTGCTCTTACAGCCACGACAGTATGCCAGCTCCCATCAGCTGTGCTCCAACAGTGCTCCTCTCTGACCCACCACACACTGTTCCTCAGCATCCCTTGGTGAAAACGTCACCCAACAGCAAAGCTCTGGAGGATTCGGATTCATACAGGATTCTAAATCCTGCTCCCAGAGCCTGCCATCCCTCCAACCTCTTGACATTCTGGGCTGGGTAGCACCTCTGTGGTGCCACAACCCTCCCATGGATGATGTTACGCGCAACCATGTCACCTACAGATGGCTGTGGCTATAGAGGTGGATACAGGCCTACAAGAAAGCTTTTAGCCAACAGCTGAGCTACTACACCACCTCACATCAAAGCACCGCAGTCTTTGTATATGAGTAACTAAGAGAAGACACAAAACATCTGAGCCATGGTATTCTTCTCCAGAACACTCCCAGCCCAAATGCATGCCAGGGAGATTTCTACCTTTGCATGCAGAGCCACAGGGTGACAGCCAGCAGCTGAGGAGCAGAATTCTAAGACTAAGATGTGGGATGACCTGCTGGTCATGGCTTGCACGGGAGAGCGAAAGGCAGCCTTAGAATGTAATCCATTTCAGGCACTCCTAAATCTCCCCAATACAACACAGATCCCTTTAAGCAAAACTAAACAACTTCCTTTAGCCTAAATAAATATTAAAGCTAAGTGATGCATTAATTTACTCCAGTTCACCAAAGGCTAACTCCTACCCAAACTGATCACTATAAAAGAAATCCTATAATCCCTCGCTCCCATTCAGGCTCAAAACATGTAATCCCGTGAATAAATCTAGAAGGAACGTGTAACAAAACGGGCAATAAAAACTTACAGCATTCACATCTTTTCATCTACCATTAATACTGTAAACACTCACTCGAAGGCCCTTGAGTATGACTAATCTAAGGTTTTTGGCTCCCAACACTAATCGCCACAGGAGCTCGCCCCTCGGTGTAACACCCGGTGAGCACTGCTGCCCCTCCAGCCAGCCCAGGACACCTCCACACTGCCCATCCGCAGAGAATCCTGCCTCAAATCCCACAGAACACTGCCAAATCAGCACGAAGGGGAGCAAGTATGGTTCTAATAGCACAGAGAGCAGCTTTAATTTTCTTTTTTTTTTTTTTTTAGTTCCCCCCTCCTCTTTTTTTTTTTTCATAATTTTATTGCTTTGGAAGCCTGCAAGCTCCAACTGTATAAATGCCAATAACTTCCCAAGTTTTAAGGCTGCTGAAGTAAGAGATCAGATTTTAGCAAGTGCTTTCCAGGCAGCCAGCCAAACTTTTTCTGATTCACTAAAAGCACCAAAGGGAGGGGGAGAGGGAGGGGTCTGGAGGACTGATTAACTTCAGTTACCGCACAAGCACAAAAAAATATGTCTCCCCTCAGCAAAGGGTGCCATAGCTGCAAACCCTGTGTGGCCTCGTACTCCTCGGGCTTGAAAAACACCCCAAAAGGCACTGGAGAAACACTCCCGGAGCCGCAGGGTAATTTACAGCTGTGGATCCTCTCCTGCCCAGGAGGTTTCTCCGCCGAGGGGGAGCTCTGCTGGTGTTAGGTTCGAGCTGCAGTTTCCAGAGGGGATGAGAAGAAAAATGCGACCGGGGATTTTTTGGAAGGGTGGAGGAGCAGGGGATGGGGCTGGTTTGGATTCTAGCTTGGCCAGAGAGATGGAACTCCCTCCAAGGCTGCTGTTGTGCTCATTCGGGACCATCCCTCACTGTCACTGGGTTATCTTCAACAGGGTAAGCAGGTGCAATCGCAGCCAAGGCACTGCGCAGGGCCAAGCGGGTGGCACAAGTGTCCCCCAGCCTCACATTGAGATGATGGCCTGGTGCCAGCAGAGCAGTGGCACCTGCTCTGCCCAGCCCCGCAGGTTGGGTCTGCTCTGGGATGCTCAGTTAAATCCCCATCATCCCGGGGAAGCATGTGGCCCTGTGGTTGTGGCCACTTCAGCATCCCCGGCCAACCATCCGCATCCTGCAGGCGCTGGGCTGCAAAGCCTCGACACTCAGGGTGTTCCTCCAACGGCTTCATTCCTGCCGAGGCAGGATCAAAGGCAGGATCTGACTTGGATGGCTTTCTACTTAATAATGGAGAGGGAGCACGCAGCCTCCTTCTCCTGGCTAGGAAAACTCGTGTTTTTCAAAGTATCAGTTTTTGGGAGTAAGTTCCCGGGGAGGGGGGAGAAGAAAAAAAAAAACCCACCAAACAAAAAAACCTGCAGGAGGAAACAAACAAACAAACAAATAAAAAAAAGGAGGGCGATCAGGAGAGCGCTTGCTCTTCCAAGGCAAGTGCATCAATCAACATTGTGTAAGGAGGAGAGTCCAGCACTCCCTCTCACATCATTAGCCAGCCTAATGCACTCCAGAGGATCCCGCTACCGGCGCACCCGGCTGCGCCCCAGCCCGCACCGGGCCGCCGACAGCCCGCAGCCCCAGGTTCCCCCCGCACCAGCGCTCACCCAACCAAGGACCTGAGGGAGTGGGGAAGCCTCTGTCCAGGGCAAGGGACACTCCAGCGTCTGGCACTGGTGGGGATCGGTTTAATATGGCTATAAAAACTAGAGGGGGGGAAAGGGAAAGCCGCAGCTCAAAGTGCCTGGCACTGCGGGGTCAGCAGCTGCCTTTGTTTCTGTTTTCCAACCAAAAGCGAAAGAGGACAGAAAGGACACGTACCTGTACCTGAAAGCACAGCAGCAGGAAATGTAAACATCTGGAGAGGAGAAAAAAAAAAAGGCAACAAGAGATCAAATGATGCGGTAAAACGGTTAAAGTTGATTAGTTTTGTTATTTTATTTCTTTTTTTTTTTTCCTTTTTTTCCTTTGTTTTTGTTTGCAATTCTTTAAAGGGCGCAGAGCCATACGCTGCTCAGGAAAAAGACTCGCGTCCCGATTCCCACCTGATTGCAAGGAAAACGCAACCGGAGCCTCCAAAATGAAAGTTTAAAAAAATAGTAATAGTAAAACCAAGGAAAAAATGTGTAAAAAAAAAAAATAATTAAAAAATGATTTTTTTTTTAAAAATTCAAAATATTGAAACAAAAATATTGAAAAATATGCTATAATCCTTACAGGCAAGTGCAGGCTGAGAGCAGTGAATACATCGCTGGGCGAGGAGAAGAGGGAGGTCAGTGGCTTCACGCTAGCGGAGTGCAGTCCCCCACCGCCGCCCTGACATGGGAGCGATCCGGCCGGCGAGCTCCACTCCGCGCCGTTCCGCGCCGCTCCGCGCCGCCGAGAAGTTGTGGTACCGCCCGCTTTGCCTCCTCCGAGTGACTCGCTTAGGCATCAGCTCTCCTCTCCCCCTGTCTCTCCTCCTCCTCTCCCTCTCTCTCTCCGCCTTTGGGGGGGATGAAGGTGCTTATTGTCAGTAACTTCCGATCATCAGCGAGTGCCCCCCCGCCGCCGCCCCCGGGCCAGCCCTGCGAGGCGAATAAAGCCTCTCGGCGGCCCCGCGCCCGCTCCGCGCCCCGCTCCGCTCCGGCGGCATGGCGATGCGCGGGGCGCGGAGCGGGAGGCGGGACCCGCCCGGGCAACCCCCTGCGGGGCTGGCACCGCCTGCGCGGATGGGGCACCGCCCGCCTGCGCAACACGGCCCGGGGGGCAGCGACGGCGGGGAGCGGGTGAATACAAAACAGGGAGGAATTTTTAAAGGAGAAAGGGGGTGAGGAGGCGGCGGGGATACCGGCCCCATCCACACCCTCCCCGGCCCGACGGAGCGGGCAGAGCCGCTGCTGGTCCGGAACGCGGACAGGAACCCTCCGACCCCCAGCAAATCGGCTGTTGTCGCTCCGTACCTCGCACCCGCTCCCTGCCCAGCCTCGTCCCCATGCACTCTTACCTTGGAGGGGACAGCAGCGTGTCCCGTCCCCGGCCAGCCCCGCGCGGGCGGGTGGCAGTGGAGCTCCGGTAGCCCCAGTACAGTTCCCCCCGGCCCTGCCGCCGCTCGGGCAGGCAGTCGCCGCGCCCGCCCGGGTCCATTAGCCCGGCTCTGCCCGGCTCGGCTCCCACGGCGGGCGCTCTGCAGCGGGGTCAGGTTGCCGAGGTTGCTGGTGCTGCCAGCGCTGCCCGCCGCTCCGGCACGCTTCGCCTGCCCTCCAGCGGCCACGCCGCCGCCCAGCACCGCTCGGCGCGACTCAGCTCGGCCCGCTCCTACAGCGCAGGGGGAAAAGCCAACAGGCTTCCTCGTCCTGATTTTTTTTTTTTTTTTT
>WBNM01005711.1:219413-300186 GCA_013399055.1 Ramphastos sulfuratus
CTACTGGAATGGGCTGCCCAGGGAGGTGGTGGAGTCACTGTCCCTGGAGGTGTTCAAGGCACGTTTGGACGTGGCACTTGGTGCCATGGTCTAGTCTCGAGGTCTGTGGTAATGGGTTGGACTTGATGATCTTTGAGGTCTCTTCCAACCTTGCTTATACTGTGATACTGTGATCCCCCGCAGTGACCAAGAAGCAAGGTAGGCCAGGATCTCAGTCAAGAGACCTGAAGCCTGGCACTACTGAGACATGGGTGTGGCATGACCCCATCTTAGCAAGCATTTGCTACATTAGGGTAGCTGCTGGAAAATCCTGTTGGAAAAACACGAACGTCTGCCTGGATGTAGACAACACATCCATCATTCAGCATTAAGGACAGAACAGCTGTGAGGAACAATCTTAAGTCCCTCAATGGTGAGCAAGAGCTCACACAGATGTACCAGCCCAGCTCCACTGCAGTTTGTACTAGTGTGACCAGTAACTCCTGCCTTGGAGAATGGAGACTGAAAATGCACATAATGCATGTCAAATAAAAGCCAAGACAGGATAATATAAAATAAGAAATAAAAATAATAGGATATCAAGTGTGGGTGCTTTCCTTTTGTAGAGTTAATAAGAAGGACAACAAACTGGGACAGCCTTCCGTGGACTGGGGAGGGAGGGAGCTGGGGCAAGGCAAAGCACCAAGTCCTGGGAGGATGGAGGTGGCCAGGAAATCCCCAAAGCTGTCATTAGTGTTGCAGGCAGGCTGCTCCAGCTTCAGAGTAAGCAGTGATGCTCCCAAGAGCTTCTGCAGCCTATAGGGCATCCTGGAGTTCTTGGGAACAGGAAGGAAGAGTAGTACCTCCTCCAGCTCTAGAGCACATGTATGTGTCATGGCCCCATGCAAAGAGAGAACCCCGCAGGCCACAGTCCTCACTGTGGTGTGCAGCATTACCTCATAACAAGAAAAAAAAAGACCACCAAAACAAAGCCTTTTATTCAGCAGCCAGAGTTTGCAAAGATTTTTCTCCACTGAAACACCTCCTGGATTTCAATGGGATTTGGGAACTGAAAGCTCAGATTCCTCTGAAAGCTCCAGTGCATTCATTAAATAAACCTCAGCGCTTTACGGGTAGAGGAATGAGGAAAAATAAAGCAGTGAAAGTGACAGATACCTCAAGATAAAGGAGACAAACAGTGCCATTCCCTGGGCAGCCCACCTCTGGTGCCCAGGACCCCTCAGACAGTGCATGACCCACCCCACTTCCCCCAGCCTGGCACCCCTGATCTGATGTCCTGCCCATCCCGCACTGGGACGATGTGTCTGGGTTTCCTTTGGTCCCACCACCCGTGACCATCACAGCTCCTCTCTGAAAGCATATAGCAGCAGCTTGGGTGCTTCTGGAGGGAGGCNGCTGTTAAGCTTCAAAACTTACTATTTCCTTAACTCAGAGCTTTTCAGCTCAGCAGCTCTTAAACATAAACATGTCTGACTGAAGTCTCCTGAATTAAGCTGTCTCCAGCAAGTCACCATCTCGATCCCCATCTGCACAGCCATCTCCTCTCTGGGACAGTGGATCCCTCCCCACACCACCATCACAAGCACCTGCCCACTGCCCCTGCACTGCTCATTGCAGGACCTCACATGGAGGCTGGATGACCACACATGTCCCCACAGCTGGCACATATCACCCCTAGCATAGTTCAGGGTTGATGCACATACAGCTGCAGACACCATTCAACTGGTGATGTATGTCCGGGACCAATCAGTGCCCCATGTCACTATCCTACTCATGACACAACTGAACAAGCAACCTAGAACAAACGTGAGGCAACTCAAGGTAGGCCTTGAGACAGAGACAGGGCAGCTCTTTCTGAAAACAAGGCTAAAAAAGTATGTTTCTGCTGATACTCCTGAAGAGGAGCCATAAGCCACACCTGGCTTCATAACAAGAACTCAGAAAGAAGATAAGTGGGGCATCTTGTTTGCACAAAAATATACCCCAATATGACTTTTTCTTTTTTCTTCTGGAAATGCAGTATCACAGGTTAGAGACATCTCTGGATGTCCCATTCTCCTGAGGCATGCACAAGCACCCTGCACCCCTATAAACAGGTAAGGCCGAATGCTCCATCTGTTTGATGCAGCAGCAGAACTGGGGGTTTATCATCACCATTCCTCACCACAACTGACACAAGGGCACCAGCCTCTGTGGTGTTCTCAGGGACACTTTGCCAAGCAACACAAAAAAAATCATGCAGGAGCACCAGGTTTGCAGTAATGGTCAAGTTTTTCCTATGGACTGTGAGAGCAAGACGACCAGGGAAAGTCATAGCTGCAGTGGGTAGAAAAGACTAGAGAAGGAACTGCTCTGGATAAGAAGACAGAAGAGCAGCGATGGGCCAAGTTAGCAAGGAGAAGGTTGTAGAAAGATCTAGAACTGGGAAAGAGTTGGAAGGAACTACCCAGAACCATAAAAAGCCAGAGGGAACATGCAAAAGCACCTTTCCTGTTTTGAGACCCTAAAAAAGAAGCCAAGATCTCCCAACCTCCCTGTCCTGTGGTCTCTGGAGATCACAAGGGCTGAGTTCACTTCTTTATTATGGTGATCCCAGAAGATGCTGTTCCCCTTAGCCTGGAGCAATGGGGTCATTTAGTTAAAAATGATTTGCATGTGGAAAATTTGAAGGAAATGTTTAGAAGTATGGGGGAGGAAGGGATAAAGAATTAAGGGGGAGGGAAGTGTCCTAAAGGCCAGAGCTTTAGCTGTAGGTGTCCACCATGTCCACATAGACATTTACATATAGAGAACAGCTAAAGCAGCAGGCACTATAGGAAGCAAGACTGGGGCGATACTTACTGTCACTGTCTCAACATGGTGTGATCTGTGTCCCTAGAAGTCTCTGAGAAACACAATATTGGGAGAATGTCCCAATTACAAGCTTTGGGACAAGGGTGATGTGTAATGGGAATGAAGTCACAGGCATTAAGCACAGATCTAGACGGTTACAGCAGCAAGATACCAAGTGCTGCTATAAGCTACAAGATGCTTTCAACTGTCCCTGCAGTTCTTTTTAATTAAAACCAAAAATCAATTTAAGAACCTCAGGCTTAATTTGAAAATAGCTTTGAAAATTTATCCCCTTGTCCAAGAGGAACTTTCTCTTAAAATACCAAGTCAGTCAACAGAAATGGATTGGACTCAGCAGGCTTGTGGCCCCAGCAATTAGTTGAAGGGATTGTGAGTAAGACTGCAAGACCCTTCTAACAGTATGCAGCTTTCCATTCTCTTGGTTGAACAAGTCTCTGGGCAACAGATCCCTGCCCACGTGGACCCCTCTGAAGCAGCAGGGGCTGTTAAGAGGTCCCCTGCTAAGAACTTCACGGAAGGTCTCCAGTTTTCCTCTTCTGACTTTTGACCCTCCGCCTCCTTTCTCCTCTTTATTTGATTTTCATTGCCTTTTTTCATTTTCTCCCAGGTTCCTATTCCTAGCCTTGGTTAGGGTGTTGGCGAAGAGTGGAAGAAAAGAAAGTTTCTGAAGAAAGTAAGAAGCAAGGCAGAAGTCAGCCCCATTGACCACAGGCTGAGCATGCATACAGTTAGAAGAGTCCAGTAGTCTCCACAGCACACTTAACTAACATTCAATGCATTTGATTGACTTGATCCAAGTAAAGCATGACAGAAGGGTAAATGCAGATAAAAAGCAAGCAGCAAGCAGAGAGGAGGGGAATCCCTCTGCTGTCTGCAAAAGGAAGGACAAGTCATGCTCCTTCACACATACCTCGAAATCCTGTACCACTCCTCCTGTGCCCAGCAACACAAGCTCAGCTCTCCTTCAGATTACAAGAGTCAGGACTCAAAATAAGCAACCCATAATAAACACCAGTAAACAAAACTTCCAAACCTCACTCAACACAATTTGGTTCTGCTTGCCAAGACCTACTGCCCATTAGGCAAGTCCAGGGAATAAAGGTGTTCCAGCTAACACTTTGTTCCAAACCACCCAGTGCTACAGCTTTTTTGCTGTGAAAATCCTTAGGTAGGATCCAGTCTTTAACTTGCTCCCCTTTGGGAAAATGCAAGAGAAATAAACGTCTGTGCTTGCTCCACAGGGAAAGAGGGCAGGAAATTTGGTAGAGTTTGGCTGCCAGTCAGTAATGGCACACTAGAAGGAGACAGGGCATAGCTTGGGGTATCTAGGTAAGATTTCTAGAGAAGCAGAGGACAGTTCCAGCATGAACTTAACCCCTGAGGGACTGTCTGGGTGGCAAGAAGCCCAGAACCACCACCCATCCTGGCCCTGTTTTCATTACCTCAGCCCACACACACTCCCTTCCACCCTCCTGCCAGTCATGCTCCAGTTGCTCTAGAAAGGCTGCAACAATTGCTGAGCACAAAGGCACAGAGCACCATGCTCTTCACAGCCCTTGGGGTCTGAGACACCACTTTGGTAAGCCAGTTTAACAGGAGTAAACAGAACTCTGAGAAAGACCTGAGAGGCAACCACAAGCACTCTTCTTGAATGCCCCAACAAAGATGACAAAGACCAAGACCTCCTGAAGCTGGAAAAGGTGGGCTTACAGTATCCATTATCACCTCCTCTGAAACAACAGGTCCAAAAACACCAGGGACTTGAAAACAAACCAGATATCCATATAGAGCAGCTTTATCTGCAGCCAACGCTGCAGCAGAGGACAGTGCTGCTGCACACCCTGCTTGCTCCCTTGAACATCTGCTCAGCTTTCCCTTGTCCTGTGCAAGGGAACGCAACCAGCTACCTGTTTAAGACATTAAACACTTACAGGATGAAATGGCAAGGAGCAGGAGGAACAGCAAAGACAGCAGAGAGACAAATTCACAAAGAAAGGTCACCTGTAAAGGCATTTCACCATCCTGCAAAGGGAAGAACTGTTTCTCAATGGACCTACATGCTCTCAAACAAACCATTCTGAAGAACCAGAATCACACAGGTTTATAACTCTCGACTTAGCAATCAAAACATCACAGGTCTGTTGCAATCAGATCATTATTGCCATGGCAAAAACTCTCCTGAAAGGCAAGAGCAACACCTCAACAGCCCACATCTGGTATTTGGTATCTTTTCCTCAACAGGTATTTTCACATCTGAGATCATTTTAATTGAACTTTTGAGGCTCTGTTCAAAGCAGAAGAGCTGGCAGCTGCACATGCATATCCTAGAGGATAGGGCTGCAGAGCCCAGCTTTCCCACAGAATCATCCCATAGCCAGTCCCAACAGGAGCAAGGCGAGATGTGGCTGGCAGAAACAGGCAAAGTCTGTTCCCAGGAGGGCCAGGGCAGATGGCTACAGAGCCAGCAGGGCAGTGGACAACCACATCAACCCCTGTTCACTTTTCACAACTGCACGAACGTAAACTGGCAGAAAACAGTGAGGAAGCTAACAGAGGCTGAAGTTACCATTTTTGTGCCCTGATGTAGATACCTCACAATGCTCAATGGCAGCCTGACAAAGATTTGACTTGCATTACCTTGGCTACAGCACAGAAGTATTTTCCTTTAAAACTGTCCATCTGGGCTCCATCTTCTCCTACTCAGTCCTTGTGGTGGGCCTGGCTGCACCCCACAGACCTGCTCTTGTCAGTGTATTGGCTGAGCTAAAGTTAATTCTCCTCAGAGCATCTTTCGTAGTGCTGTGTTTTGCAGTCATGTAGCTGAGTGTTGATACCAGAAGAGTTTAGCTGTTGCTGAGCCAAGCATCAAGGCTCTACTTCTCCAACATTCACTGCCCAGCAGTAGGCTGAGGGGTGGGCAAAACCTTAGGAAGGGACAGAGCTAGGTCAGCTGACCCCAAGTGACCAAAGGGATATTCCATGGCATAGGAGGTCAGCTCAGAAGTAACAGCTGAAGGAACCATGGGACAGTCACTGATGGCATCTGTCCTCTGGTGCAACCACTACATGTATTGAAGCCCTGCTCCTCAGGCAGCAACCAGACATCATCTGCTGGTGGGGAGCAGGGAATAACAGCTTTGTTTACTCTTGCTTCCATGTATAGCCTTTGCTTTTCATCCTATTAATGGCTTCTATCTTGACTCATGGGCCTTTGGTTGTATCTTCCCTCTCCCTTATCCATGTAAGGAGGAGTGGTAAGAGTGGCTTTGGTGGGCATCTGGCCCCCAGCCAGGGCCAAATCACCAGTTAAGTGACCTGCAGACAGACAACACCCTGGCTTTTCTTACAAGTTTAATATTGAGTATTTTAGTGGCTGGATGGCCTCCTACTGAAATTACTGTACAATTTTCACTTGTTTCAGCCAAAATTGAGGGCAATTTTGCTTAAATAAGCCTGTCTGTGCCATTAGCTCTATTTCACCAGGGAAATTTGCTCTCACTTGTGCACATGACATCATCTATTGACATAACCCCACTGAAACAGGCATTTCAAACCCCTTATACTCTGCCGCTTCACATGCTGCAGTTATGCTCAAACTTAAATGAATCTTTGACACTAGACTTGCACTGTTTTGCATGACAGAGAAGCACTTTGCTTGGCTTTGTTTTTTCCAACAAAAAAGATTGGCTTCTGGAGACTCATGTTGGTTTCCCTTGTGTCCAGAATCTCAGCTATAGAAACTAAGGTCTTCAGAATAGCAAGCCTTGAAAATATTTTCAGTTACAAATTTCTAAACAGTATATATTCTGTTTCTGCAACAACTTGGAAGAAAGAGCAATAGTTAACCCTCTATGGCCAACAAAAGAACCTAAGTTTTCACCATTTCTTGACAGCAATCTCTGTAAGACCAACTGTGCAAGTTCAAGTGGAAAAACACTCAACCTGCTCAAATGCCCTTCTGTTCTCAACTTTCTGTTGTGAAAAACTTCAGTTGCATTAATTCTCACACATAGCAAGGATTAAAGTTGAATAGTTTACCATACAATTGCTCCAATGTTTTTAACTTGATCCCAGAAAAGCATTTGACACTGTCTCCCACAGCACCCTCACAGCTAATCTGAGGAAGTGTGGTACTGATGACTTGGTAGCGAGGTGGATGTGAACTGAAGAGAAGTGGTCAGAGGTATGGTCAATAGAAGTCTAGGTGGAGGCCTGTATCTAGCAGAGTCCCCCAGGATTCTGGGACCAGCACTATTCAATATATTCATCAACAACCTGGATGAGAAAAGAGTGCAGTCAGCAATTTGCTGATGACACCAAACTGGGACGAGTGGCTGAGTGATGTAGCCAGGCTCTTCTCAGTGATGTCTAAGAACAGGACAAGGGGCAAAGGATGCAAACTGGAGCATAGGAGGTTCCACATGAACATAAGGAAAAAGCTTTTTCACTGTGAGGGTAACAGCCCTAGAACAGGTTGCCCAGAGAGGCTGTAGGGTCATCTTATCTGGAGGCATTCAAAACCCACCTGGATGAATTCCTGTGTGACCTTCTCTAGGTGATCCTACTTTGGCGGGGGCATTGGGGGTGGGGGGGGTGGATTCAATCTTTCAAGGTCCCTTCCAATCCCTGACATTGTGTGATTCAAACATAACTCTGCCTTTTGGCACCATCAGTAGGCAGTAGTCAGAGAGGAGGAGTCAAGAGACTCATGTGAGCCTTTGGGATTTGATTGATTAGTTCCTCATTCCCAGGAATTTATCCACTGGAATAGATCTCCTTCAGCAAGATCTTCAGGCACACCCTTCAAGTGTTCAGTTCTCTTCTGCACAAAACCCTCACAGAAGCCACGAAGAGCTTCAGTCTGCAGCCCCTGAGGGGAACAACACAGCCAGCAACTCCCAAACCAGAGGTATTACATTTTACAAGCCCTACATACTCAGTCGTTAAGAGAGAAACCATAAACCAAAGAGCAGTGAAGCAGCTCAGAAGCCAAGATGCAGGAAAGGCTGTTCTATGCAATTACATAATTAGTGGTCACTTCCAGACAAGAATAAAACACCACTCACCACTTAAGTCCTCTCACCAGTCATCTGCTCAGTAGCTGTAAGGCTCCTGGAATTGGAGTTGTTTTTCAAGTCAACAACATAAATGAGACTATCTGATGTGTAAAGGAGTAGCTAAAATACTTAGTAGTAGTTCCTATGGGAGCTTCAAAGCCTTGGTATCTTCTGGGTTGAGTACAGAGACTGCCTCCAACCCATTAAAAAAATGAAATGATAGTGCTTTATTAAAATACTGAAATTTATTTTTCTTCCACGTACATTTATTCTCCCCACCATTTCCATTTGTCTGACCACTACCACCACCACCATGCCTTATCAAAACATTCCATACATACTTAAAGTGAAGCTGAGGGTGGAGTCCCATCTTTAAAAACTGAGCAGGCGTTTTGGACAACACATTCTTGGCAAGGTAATCTGGATGACATTTATCAGACACGGTAGGGAAAGCTCTTTCAGCATTTGTAAAAAGGACAGCCAAATAATGGTTACAGAAATGAAGACTGCAGGTTTTAATGAACTGTTTAAACTGTTTTCTTTTCTTACAGAGTCTGTCTCCACTGCCAGAGAGCTTGAATGACCTGGAAGTGTACACAAAAAAGTTAGAAACTGAAAACCGTTTCTCTCAATATTTTCAGTTTACTATCACCCCACAAAACACTGACATTAAATTACAACAAAATATAAATTCCTTGCAGAGAAATCAGAAGTACCCAACATCTTGCTGTCTAGGAGACTTATTCACTCTAAGTCACAATAG
Source organism: Ramphastos sulfuratus (assembly GCA_013399055.1). NCBI lineage: Eukaryota > Metazoa > Chordata > Aves > Piciformes > Ramphastidae > Ramphastos > Ramphastos sulfuratus. The sequence continues at coordinate 228,087 of WBNM01005711.1, forward strand.
TCAGAATTCAGTGAAGGTAAGCAAGAGGATGGGTGTGGACCAGCTAGGCAAATATTGGCTGAACTCTGCCTACCCTGGCTCATGTCAGACTAACTTCAGTAGCTGAGGCTAACTGCTTTTAAACCTTGTTTCAAGAACCTATCAATTTGTCTATCAGACAAGTTGACTCAAAACCACTGAGGGAAGCAGGAAAGCAGAAGGAATTCTGTCACTGGAATAAAGCATTAACTCAGAGGAATTTTGATAGGCAAACATTAGACATTTTAGCCTAATATATGTTGAGTAATAACTAATTCAGAACTTGCTTCCTGATACCACCTTTTGGCTTGCCCTCTCACAAGAGTTCAGTTGACTTTGGGAGAAAATGCAGGAAGCAAGCCATAATCTCAATCACAAAACAGTTCCCCCTCCCAGACACCCTCCCCAACAAAAGGCTCAACAGCAGACTAGCCTTGGTGGCCAAATTCAGCAGCAAGGAAAACCACAGCTCATTTCCTTAGCCAAGATGGTGCCAAAAGGAAAGTTCTGTGGGTTTAGTGAGCAAGAGATAATTTACCAACCATATAAAATCTGGAAAAATGTAATAAAATATTAGCTTTCCCATCTGAGCCAACTAAACCCTTAAAACCATTCCTATTTCTTTAATTTGAAGTATTGTTCATGGTTTGTAACTCTTTGAAAGAGTCCAATGCTTGTAAAGATTAAGAAGTGGAAAAGAATCTCTAAGTCAGGTTATAAAAGCTTTTGGACTTTATCGCATTCCAATAAATTCAGTTACCTTCTGGTCCTCCGTCCTGAAGCAATTCTTAACATAGTTGGCAAATTTGGGTTCCAGCTTAGGGAGGGTAGTACCCTGATTGGAAAAAAAACCAACACACTTTAGTGTATGCAGGTCAGTTAATGATTCCAGTAAACAACTTCTGAAGCTTAAACCCTTTGCAATTTTACTGATTTCACCTTGCAACATCCCAAATCAACCTGCTTTTAAAGAAGCTTGCTCCCCTATGGCAGCTATCTATTCTCAGAAGAGTGCCTGCACACTAGAGTGACTGTATGAGCATCTTTGCTCCTGCTCAGAAATGTAGTAGCAAGTACTCATCACTTAACCTCGCCTGTAGTCAACATTCATATAACTAGAAGTATTAACATTTATCTTCCCACTACACTTCCAAGACTTGCTCCAATACAGTTGTTTTATGAATTTAAGGAACTGTTCTAGAAGCTGGTGAAGGGTCTGGAAAACAGATCTTGTGAGGAGCAGCTGAGGGAACTGAGGCTGTTTAACCTGGAAGCTGAGGGGAGACCTTCTGGCCCTCTGTAACTCCCTGAAGGAAAGTCAGAGCCAGGTCAGGGTTGGTCTTTTTTCTCAAGGAACAAGTTACCGGATGAGAGGAAACAGCCTCAACTTGCACCAGGGAAGGTTCAAATTGGGTATGAGAAGACTAACTTCTTAACTGAAAGGGTTCTCAAGCACTGGAACAGGCTCCCCAGGAAGGTGGCTGAATCCCCATCCCTGGAGATGTTTAGAAGACACATATGTTGTATGAGGGATCACGGATTAGCACCAAACTTGGCAGCATTAGAGAATGGTTGGCCTTGATCATCTTAAAGGTCTTTTTCAATCAAAACAAATCTATCCTAACATTTGCTTGTACCTCCCAAATTGTCTTAGAAGATACTCAAATGCACAAAGCACATTCCATAGTAATTCATGTATCTTCTCACCTCTTCCTATCTCCAGGCAAAAATAACTCAGCACACTATTTTAAAAGACATTTACTTTTTCACATGCATTGTAATATTTTCCCCATTTTTCAGGTTAATCAGTTGAAATGTACCTAGTCAATTAGGACAGCACACTTAGCTTGCTACACAGTACACTGCAGATAACAGGTTTATGTTCAAAGGAACATCTGGAAGTGCAACACTGCACCCAAGAAGGTTGTATTTGGACTATGTCTTACCTCTGGATTCTGTTATGTACTGATGCTTTTTTTTTAAAGCTGCTCAACATCTGCTTACTATACAATAGAGCAGTTCCACTCTAATTTAATAGTGATTTTTCGGTAAGCTGCTAGCTTGCTGGTTGTCAGATGCAAGTGCTATTGTCTATGGCAACACAAAGACCTTCTGCCTTGCTGAGTTATGCTCTAGCATCACCTTGGAGAACATTAAATTAAGCTGCCTGCTATTGCTTCTGCGTATTTGTGCTTACACAGCATTTCCCAGTAAAAACACTCCTCAAAGTATATCCTAGAACTACTTGCCATTTATCTGCTCTGCATGCTTTCCCCTCCCACAGGGACATCTGTCTACTGTGAGCAGCTCAGCAGCTTCTGCTTACACTGCAGAATCCAACACTAATCTCAGCTCCTCTGAGTCATGCAAAACCCACCCTAGCATCCACTAGCTCCACGAGGTTAGCTTGACCTAGCAGAACCATATCATCCATCACTGTCAGCTTCACGGTTTAGGGATATGCATTTTGATCCCTCATCACAATCTGTCACTGCTCACTCGACGTCCACTCTGGATTCCAACACTTCTGGGTCCTATCTCTCATTCCTGGGACAAAGCCACCCCAAAACATTTTAAGAATCTAAGCAGAGGATAATCCTAATTCTTCAGATGATTTGATTGCCACTTTAAGGGGGAAAAACATTTTTATCGACTTGGAGCAAACCGAGGGAAAAAGCGAACAAGGAACCTTCATAGCACTGGCATCAGTCAAGTGCCTCTAAAACTCTGCTTCAGTCACAAACAAGCTGAAGTAAGCACACTTCAGTGCTCCACAGTTCTAGCTGTCAGGCCCTCATCATTCTGCAGTACCAGTGTGTGCTCGGCTGTTCCCCCAGCTAGCACGGATTGCCAAGCCTAGCTATGAGGAAGAAGTGCTATTACCTGTGGCACTTAAATCCAACTAGCCTGTACCTAAAATGCAATTTTCCTTCTCAAACTTAAATAGCAGGTAAGAAGAATTCTGTTATGCTGTTATGGGTTTAAGGCACAGGGATGTCTTAACCATAGAGTATAGTCCGCCACTAAAGGGCTAGAAAGGACCTAAGAAATTGTAAATTGTTATTTTATCTCACAATTCCGCTATCTCTTTAGAAGCTTGCTGTATGGCCAGCTCTTGCTCTTTTCTCCCTTTTCCCCTGGGAACTCATATGAGTTCTTATCTCTGGCATGGAGGAGGATTTGGGGCTTATCTGCAGCCACGGGCAGCCTGGTTATTTTTTTCTACAGTTCTGGTCTGGTTCCACCAAATGTATGGAGGCATAGCAGGGAGAAAGGAGCACTGAGGCCTGGGGGGCAAGATTTTTCTTGGTATGTAGTATGTATGATGGATTCATGTATTATATGTTTGGCACTTTTATACGTAGTTATGAATACTACTTCCATTTAAGCATCTAATTCTTTCCAATCTGGCGTAGAGCATTTTCCTTCAATTCTTTTTAGAAGGGTTAATGAGCATCTGTCTCGCTCCTTAAAACAAGGACAATAACCACGAAGCGCTAGTCAAAGCTGATAGCCATCAGATGCAGAACAAGTGCCCCGTGGCCTTCAAAAAGCATCCATTGAGGGCAGACCCAGTTAACCTCAGGTCTCCAGCTGAGAAAGCACATGCTTGCAGGTCTTCACCGACTCGTTAAGGCATCTCACGAGCACCTGTCTCCCCCTTCTGGAAGTCAGCATGCACTACAAGCACCTGATCTCTAAGGTGGATACTGCCTTAAGATCAAACTATTTCAGGCATGTGAAGAACTCTGCTTTACTCTAGTTGCCTACACTGGGTACACTATTTAAGACACCTTGAGAATAAATGTCACCCAAGGTATATTGCTTGCTTTGTTTGTTTTTATTGTGGGTTCTTTTCAGTAAGACATTCCACTCAGTTATACCAAATTACTCTCTGCCATTGATGAACACAAGTAACAGTGGCGTTTGTGAGTACTGAGGTTTGGGTTTGCCCCATTTGAGTTTTCAATTCTCAGAGCTTCAACATCAACATACTCTGATAACTGCATAGCCACTGACACAATCATTTCTTATAAACATTCAACTCTTCTGATCTGTGGGAGGAAAGAAAAATAAGGCTGAGAAACCCAAAGGTTCCAAAAACTCACCTTATCTACAGACGCTTGCATTTTTGCCTTAATCTCCTCTAACGACAGAGGGACCTTTGGAGTTTTTGGAGTTAGAGATTTATCCTTCTTGGAATCTGGAGTCTGAAAGTCATTCATGTCATTAGGAGCTTGTAGCACACACATAAAGCTACTTCATATACGAAATCGAGTTTTCTAAACTCACAAATGTTAAAACTCGGTGTAGAATCTGTACATAATAAAAGCACCAGTGATCACAGGTACTTCAAAGAGCTTGCAAAAAGTCACAGAAGTTACATTTGTGCTTCCAACACATTCCTCAGACAAGCAAAAGAACATTTCAGTCTGGAGTTACTACCATTCACATAGTTAGTATCTTGCTTCCAAGGCCAGGCCTACACAGCATTTTCTCCCCAAAATAAAATGGAAAATAATCCCATCAAAGGTTTCTTGAGCCGTGAGAGCCACATCAGGTCATGCCTTAAGTCACACACCTGCACTGTTTTTCAGATGTTAGTTATCCTGACATCCATCCCACCCTAACCTGTATTGACTTTCATGCATGTTCAGGTACATGCAGCAAGGAAAAGCTGCACAATGAAGCTTGAAAACTACAGAACTGCAAGGAAGCTGTTTTCAAACACCCCCGTTCAGTGAGATTCCCCCATTAGCAACAGTCTCCTGCTGCACTGCAGTGGCAAGGCAGCTGGCACTCATCCTCCTGTACAAGCAGCTTTTTTGAACTGTGGTATCACCACTATTCAGAGTACAGCACATCCAATTCCAAAGCTTGGCTGCTGCAGTTATGTATTGACTACTCGAAGAGTGTCAAAGAGCAATATGTAACAATGAACAGCATACCCAAAACGCTTCACATTTGCGGTATTTGCCCCTCAGCTTAAGAGGAACATGTAGCTGCTGGAGCAGTTCCAGAAGGCCAAAGATGATCAGAGGGCTGGAGAACCTCCCCTAATGGGACAGGCTGAAAGAGCTGGGGCCATACAGCCTGGAGAAGGCTCCAGGGAGACCTAACAGCAGCCTTTCAGTACTCGAAGTGGGCTACAGGAGAGCTGGAGAGGGACTTTTTACAAGGGCTTGTAGCGTTGAGGGCAATGGCTCTGAGATTGAGGAGGATAGATTTAGACTGGAGATTAGGAAGAAATTCTTTCCAGTGAGGGTGGTTAGACACTAGAACAGGTTGCCCAGGGAGTCATGGATGCCCACTCCTTTGAGGTGTTTAAGGTCAGGCTAGATAAGGCCTTCAGAACCTGGTCTAGTGGAAGGTGTCCCCTGCCCAGGCAGCTGGAACTAGATGATCCCCTCCAATGTAAACCATTCTATGAATGCATGAAAGAAAGAGCCCTAACTTAATGGTTAGTATATTATTTAAAGTTATCATTAGGCAAGAAAATCAGCTTCCCCACTAAAACATTTTTTACTCATTTGCCCTCACTCACTTTTGATTTAGATGCTGGTGTGGATGGCTTAGAGTCTTTTCCATTCTGCTTTGCTTTCTGCATATTTTTTCCTGGAGTCTCACGGATAGGCTGAAAAGAAAACACAAGTTTACTTGCCATTATAAACTGCCAGTAAGTGTTAAACTCATTAATACTCAAGTCTTGGTAACAACTATACTCTATGTAACCATAAAAGGCATTCTCACTGCCCACATAGCATCGTCAGTGTTCACTACTTAAGCAAGATGTATACTACAGGAACTCAAATGATAAACTGACAGAGCAGCAGAATAACCAAGATTAAGTTTTGTTTTACTTTAATACTATGTGGGACGTTCAATATGTTTTCCTTAGATGATATATCTTGCCTTACCTATTACCATGCAGGCTTCTGTAGGCAGATACCACTTCAGACTTATTTTAGGTGGTGCAACAATTCCAACATGTGACTCAGCGCTACACAGGTTTTGTAACAATCATTACCTGTTGTTTGACATTTTGTACAGAAACACTACGTGGGGTATGTGTGGATAATGCAACACTTTTATATTTAGAAACTGAACTATTCCATTTCTATATAAACCAAGGGCTCATTTAATTCAGCCACACTACATTTGATTAGATGACAGGGATGACAGGAAGTTTGCAGCTCAGATTGTCTTTACCAGGTCTTAAACTACCGATGCACTATCATCTATAGGTATTTGTTCAGATAGAGCAGCATACTGTGAAGCAAAACATTAGAAGTTTAACAGATATGAACGTAAAAATTCAAGTATTCAAGTTGCAGCTTAAAAGTTGCTAGTTAATTTTGCCACCAGATGGCATTCAAGGGCTCACACCACTTTACATCTAAGCTCACGGCTGCCTGAAGTGAACCTTTTCCAATGGCCTCACTTAAGGCCATTTTGTATTCAAGTCAGGTTAGTGAAGTTTTTTCACAACAGGCAGGACTAAACGAAATGGCAAAATGTTGCCTACATCTCTGAGCAGAGCTTTGTTTGCTGCTCATTAACCATACAGAAACTCATACCAGTCTGACACTGGCGTAGCTGTGCTGGCAGGAATCCAGCCCTGCTCCACAGCAAATAAGCCATGAATTGGGTGCACATCACACTGAAGTTTTCCCATGTCCTATTAACGTTCCCTTAGACTAAGCCAAATCAAAATATCCACACATTGCAACCAGTCGTGCTCAAAACCCTTTACTTAAGGGATTACGTGCCTGGACTATCATCCTTTGTATTGCCATTTACACCATTGTTAAACACTGCATTACGATACACAAGTATTACAATAAATACGGACTCTAAACCTAAACCGCTCTCTCACTCGTGCAAACAGTTTCCTCACACCACTTCCTACTTCAGGGGTCTTTCACATGACTTCTCAATGACAACTCATTATGGACAGTCAATTAACAGCTATCAGTAAGTTTTGATGTGCTAGCATTTGCTCCATCACCTGAATATATTTAGCTGCAGATAGTAAGGCTATCTGGTGTTACCAGCCTCTTCCCTTCAAGTTAAAGAGACCACTTCATCCTCCATGGGTGAAGAGGGTCACAACATGTTGATATATACAGACCACTTACTTTCTTCATTGGTGCTTTAATTTCTTCCTCATCATCCTCCAAGTCATCCTCATCACTAAAATCAGAAAGGTGGTTACAATTAAAATTCATACTCACAGCTTTAAGCTTATTAGGAATTAAGTCTTCCCCATCCCAGCAAAAAGATTTCTTCATGAAGGAAGCAGGTATCTCCCCAAGTCTACCTAAGAGCTTTATTTAACACATCGCAAGGCATTAGGCCACATTACTTTCCTTCTGCTTTAACACTGCAGGCATGTGTCTTAGGACTTCCACTACTAACAGAGAAACGTTAAGTTTAGTAGAAGTTAATTACAGGAAATTAAGTTTCATAACCCAGTATGACATATTTGTCATTGTGGAAACGAATTTGAGGTGATTCTACCTTTTTGCAGCCCAGATAAAAAGCAGTTTGCTCACTTAGTATCCTTGGTATTCTAGAACAGTTAAGACTACTCTAAATTTCATCAAAACAAGAATACATACTCATCATCATCGTCGTCATCATCATCGTCGTCTTCATCATCTTCTGCCAATTTAGCTTTTTTCTTTAAACAAAAGCAAATGAAGTGTTAAGACCATTTTGTCTTAAAGCAAACTTGATCCAAGACAATTTGTGGGGTAGTAACAAGACTATCTTCCATCAATATAGCTCAAGAACAAGCTCACAGGCAAAAGCTACTGACATCAACAGCATGCTGTGAGCACATGAACCTTTACTCCTACATTAGAGCTTCCATCAGCATCTAAACTCTTGCAGAATGCTGATGTTTGTACCAGAACTTGTACATCTTTACCTATTGCAGTAGACACAACTTTAATTTTTAATTGCCTTCATATTAATCCCTCCAGGAAAGGTTTGGAAGCTATCCATACTTACAATAGCAGTTTTTGAGACAAATACAAAATAATTCTTCCCCACAGATATCAAAAGACCACTTAGTAAATCATAGCAAGCCATCTAATTGTTTACTTCTAGGGGCAGTAGTATGAAACCACAGGAAAATTCCACAGACAAGCTGACTGAAAGGGGATACCTGTGGTGTTTTAGCTCCTCCTCCACTTGCTGGTCTCTTTGTTGAAGTGTTCACAATTTTTGTATCCTCTTCATCTTCATCTGATTCTGGTTCTTCTTCTAAAGCTGGTAGGATAATGGCAATGTGTAAAAAACTTGCCTCGCTTATTGATAGTTAAAGCAGGACTGATAGTATGAAATAAAGAGTAACAAACCCAACTAGTAGGTGTGGTCTTACTGGGGTGCTGAACTGATTAAGAAGCAGCTTCCTATTAGCTACCTAACCACTAAAATTAGAAACTCAGTTGACCACATGCATACTGCTACACTAAAACAGAATCACAGAATGGTATGGAAGAGACCTTACAAATTATCTAGTTCCAACCTCATTGCCGTGACTGCCATGGGCAGGGATGCCACCTACAAGACTAGGTTGCTGAAGGCCTCTTCCAACCTGGCCTTGACCACCTCCAGGGTTGGAGTCTCTGCAAGTTTTCTGGTCAACCTGTTCCAATGCCTCACCACCCTCACGGCAAAGAATGTCATCCTAATGTCTAATCTGAAACCAACTTCTCCTAAATCCAAAATAGGTGAATAACCATCCATACACTGCCTGTAACATTCCTCACAGAAGAGGGGTCATAAAATTGTTTCCATCCCTAAAGAGATATTTAAGAGACTTCTAGACAGAGATCTCTCAGAAGGTATTTCCAAGGAGAAGGCTAGGTCCACCTTAAGTTTTAGTACAAACTCAAAACTGTTTCATGGTCAGTCTTGCCACAGCAGAACGCTGAGACACTACCACCAGGAATTTAACACTCTAAGGAAAGAAAATAGAAATGAACTCCTCTTACCCATACAAAGCATGAAGTAAGAAAAGTTATGCAAGCACATCTCCGAACTCCTTTTCCTAGTTTCCTCACACCTCAGAGGAAAATTTAGGATTCAAAGGGTAAGCATTACAGAAAGCACTGTTTGAGAGACAGAATCACCTATACCAGATCACACAGGAACACAACCAGGCAGGTTTTGAACATTTCCAGACAGGAAGACTCCACAACCTCCCTGGGCAGCCTGTTCCAGTGTTTTCACACCCTCACAATGAAAAAAATCCTCCTCATGTTTACATGAAACTTCCTATGCCTCAACTTCTACCCATTGCCCCTTGTTGTGTCCTCGGGCATCACTGAGAAGGGCCTAGCTCCATCCTCCTGGAATTCACCCTTTACATATCTATAAACACTGACGAAGTCACCTCTCAGTCTCCTCTTCTCCAAGCTAAAGAGCCCAATCTCACTCAATCTCTCCCCTTAAAAGAAATGTTCCATTCTCTTAATCATCTTTGTGGCTCTGTGCTGGACTCTCTCAAGCAGTTCTACATCCCTCTTGAACGGAGGGGCCCAGAACTGGACACAGATGCATCAATTCAAGTTCTCTTGAAAGGTAGCAAGATGAGATTAAGAACCAGACTAATACATACCTACGAGATGTTGCCCACTGACATAAACAGGTCCTGAACCACACTTCAACCTCAAGACCACTGGTGGTGTGATCTCAAAGCCACCTAATGAAACCTAAGGGGGGAAAAACTCTGTTACTTACTCAGCTATTAAAGACAGTGTGCTTAACAGAAAATCCCTCCAAATGAAACCAAGAGCACAAACATCTGCAGATCCTAAAGCTAAAGTTACTGCAAGCTCCCATCTGACAGAATAGACAAGTGTTTTGAGTTAAACTGGGGTCACACCAGCATTCACACTACATTCTCATTACTCGTAAGTTAAAGTTTGCCTAAAATTCATTCAACCAAACCCTTTTCTAACTAGGATTTTTTTTTTTTTTTCTAAGAAGGATTTTTTCAAGTCCTTGTACTTACCGTAGGCTGCACTGACATTTTCAGAGATGCCAGGACTACTTTGACAGGGTTGCCTTCATAGTCCAATGCTTCTGCTTCTACAACATGCAATTCATCTTTGGCTCCAGCCCCTAAGGTAACCTGTGAAGAACAATGAACATTTTTAGCACCTTTCCAAATATTCTGAAGTCCTCTGAGTTACAAAGTGAGACAGTATCACAGCCTTTACCCTTCCCCTTCTTGCCATGTCTCATCTGCTAATTCCTTCACTATCACACTACACACTGTCTGCCTACTTGGTGTTCTGCAAGGAGTTAGGTCTTAACCACTCTCAGTTCAGTACTGGCATTTAGGCCTTGGCTTATGCATTACTTCAAAGACCAAGAACTCTGTCCCAGAAGCATTTCAAAACTCAAGTGCTGGATTCCTTACACTGAATACAAGCCTGGCACTTTCTGAAGACTAAAAAATTCACAGCCACAGGGAGACACATAGGTGAGACATGGGATAGTCCTGAAATTCCAGTTCTCTGAACCTCTGGCACCTGGGTCAGTATTACATGCAGTTGTTCCAGAGGGCAGTGAACAAGACTGTGTCTCAATGCCCATGAAAAGAAACATTTGGGCTCTCTATGGGAGATGTGGGTGCAAAGTGGCAGAGGTACACAACTTCAAGTTTCACTGAGTTTTAAGCAGGCTATCCTGATCCAAACTAGACTTATCATAATGAAGACTGAGAAACAGGATCTAAGATTCACTACTGCTAGCAAGATTTGCTACTGTAAATTTAAAAAGGTGAAACTGCTGCTCTGACCTCACCACTCAAATGAGTTAGTAACAACACTCCATCATTCAGCTGGTAGGACTACCCACCAGGACAGGAATTTAAGAGCATGCCTTCCACCCCCAGTTACTGACATTTGCAGTACTATTAATTTATGTACTGAGTATCTGCCAAGTAGCCATTCACATGCTTCCATTTCTACACTGAAGGAATGCATGCTGGCCATAAATACATAATGAAGCAGTGAGTATCCCTCTTTTTCTCAGGTATGGTTACTAAGACACTTACAGAAACCCTCATGCCTCCACATGCATCAATCCTCCTCCCCTTTCATTTTTACCTCCTCTTATTCTCCCTCTTTTTGTGCCTCATGCCCAGGTTCATGACCACATCTGTATATTAACTGACATGTAAATCTTTTATACAGCCAGCCTTCTATCAAGTGCACAGATTAGTCCTTTGGTATTTGCTAGCTCCACACTATCTTCCATCAGCTCCTTCCTTCCTCTACTTATCAGACTAGGTGTATCAAAAATCTTACAAACCTCTGAGAGGTTTCCAGTTTGTCATTTGTTACTTCCTCCTGTGTATCAGTTTTTGACTTTAAAAAGGCAGGTTATTGAGTGACACTTTGTCCCACCTACAATGCTAAAAGCTAAGTACTTGAATGCTCTGAATCTGCTTCACCCTCCACAAGAGTGTAGAGCATCAGAATAGATGCAGCAAGCAATTCTCCAAAACCAGGATCTTTGGATAAAGCCACACAAGTCAGTTATCAGCCAGTGACTAACTTCACCTGCATGACAAACATCACAGATGTAAGATCTACAAGAACTTATCCTACACATCAGTTATGTTCTTCCCTCAAAAGAAATTCTAAGAACTGATTAGCTCTTCAATCATAACACCTGTATTAAAGTATTCCAATTATCACTGTGAATAAGTTTAGCGATTATGCATGTCTGCTGCAGGAAGCAAACCATAATTAAAGACTCCTGTTTCCAAGTATCATCAAAATGTCTTTGTATTTAAATACAGTATGAAATCCTGAAGTAGAGAGATGCTACAACTTTTCTGTTCCTTGCCTGTAAAGTTGAAGCGTACTCTCTTTCTGCTACCAAAAACTAAGATGATTAGTCCAAAACAAAGTTTTGTTTGTGTAAGGCAGAAAGAGCCAAGGACACATCTAAGAATTCAGTGTGCAGATCCCCATTTCCAGGAGTGTCCTCTTACCTAAAATATCTGAATGAAAACGGGCCTTTTGTAGCCATATCCTGAAAGATGGCAACTCCAAAGACAACAAATCAAAACATATGACTTATTTACTAGCTGCTCATGGGGGGAAAAAAAAAACCACTCTGGACATTATGGTTGGAGAATATATGGAAAAGCTTTACAAAATTGAAGTCCACTGAACTGTGCTGTGCCAATATATAATCCCTGTATATCCAACCTCCTCCTGTCCCCCATGCTAACTCAAATGAACTACTGCACTGGAGATATCAGCCTGTATTTTGGCCTTTAATTCTATTTAGTATTTATTAAGCTACTGTAAATTCACGTTTACACTTTTCCAGTCTTGTATTGTTTACTGTGAAGAGCAAAACATCACTGGATATTGTATTTTTTTTCCGATTTAGTCTCTTAAGTAATATGGTTCATGCTCCACTCGCCAAAGACAACTTATTTAACCGATTTGCACAAAAATTTATTACGAGACCGTTAATGTATGTGTCAAAACCATCACTTCTAACATCACACAGCATTACCTTAAAATATAAAACCCTGTAACTTTAAAACGAAATTATACTTGCCGTTCTCAAAGACAACTGATGCTCATTTTCTTCATCATCTACTTTGAACTGATACTCCTTATCTGCTTTAAGCTCACAGCCTGTGAAGAGATGGTTTAATCATAAGTACACTGCCTTGCTTATACACAATTATACCCAATCATTTGCTAACCACTAGTTTCGAAACTCGCTGCTTCAAGGCTCGGCAGTCACACAGAAAACGAACAGCACTCCAGGCACACGAGAAACACGTGGGGCAGGGAAAAAGCCAGGCGAACCCGCAGCCTACTGCGGGCCACGCAGCTCCAGCGTACTCCTTTCACGCATCTGCTCCAAGCTCACCCATATCCCAGAGACTCCGCGCTACCCGGGAGGCCCGGACCCCCCACCTTGGGACTAGCAGGCCGCGGCCCCACATCCCTCCACGTGCTAGCCCTACAGCAGCGCAGCCATGTGCTCCACCGCCGCTCCCGGTCGCTGTGAGTGCGGCCGCGTCCTTAGGAACGGGCAGGGTGGCAGCGCGGCGAACAAAAGCGCCGGGCCGGGCCTGGCCGGCGCCACGTGCGAGAAGCGCACCACGTGGGACGCGCGCCGCGGCCACCGCCGTGAGCGGCGCGCATCCCCCCTCGGCAAGGCCTCTCCCGCCTCCCCCTACGTCGCTGAGGCGCAGCGCAAGGCCGACACCAGGCCCCTCGGGCCCCTCTGCCTCGGGCCGCCTCCCGCCCGGCCCCAGGACCTAGGGGAGCGGAGGGGCCGGCAGGCCCCGGGAAGGCAGGTCTAGGCGATCGGCAGGTCGTTACCGAAGAGGAAGGTCTGTGGGCGCAGGGGACCCATGCTCTCCATGTCCATGGCGCTGTCCTCCATCTTCTCGGCCTCCTGGCGCGGGAAGGGCCTTGCGGTGATCTGCGCTGCGGGCGAACGCGCACTAAAGGAAGCCCCGTTCCCGCCCACTCCCAGATATAGCCCATGTGCTCTCGCGAGATCCTCAGGCCCGGCCACGCCCCTTCGACCCACCGCTCCGCCTCTGCGCACGCGCCGCTGTGCCCCCCCCCCCCCTCCCCCCCGCCGCGCGCTCGCGCGGAGAGTGGTCGGGCGCGCGCGGCTCGTGGCGTATCGCCACGCGCTGGGGGCTGCGGCCATCACAAGATGGAGGCCTTCGGGGCGGCCCCCACGAGCCTGGGAGGGGGCTGCGGGGCCGGGCCGGGCCGGGCCGGGCTGCCTGCCTGCCGCGGCGGTTCTGTCGTGCGTGTGGCCGGCTTGACGTCGCCGGGAACTGGCGGCTAGCGCCGCCCATGCAGGTGCCCGCTCGTTGCTGTAACTTGGAGTAAGCGGCCTGGTGATGGCGCGAAATGGCTGTACGCGGACGGGAAAGGGCTTGGCGCTGGGTGTCATAAAATCACAGGATCGATTTGGCGGGAAGAGACTTTTCAGGTTATAAAAATCCAACCATTAACCCAGCACCGCCAGGTCACCACTGAACTATGTGCCCTTCAGCTACTGAAGGCAGCTATAAGGTCTCCCCAGAGCCTTCTGTGCTCCGGGCTGAACAGCCCCAGTTCCTTCATTCTGTCTCCACAGGAGAGGTGCTCCAGCTAGCCCTTTGACCGCCTTGGTGGCCCTCCTGTGGGCCCCTGCCAGCATGTCCGCATCTCCTGTGTTGAGGGCTCTAAAGCTGGATATGGCACTCAGGTGAGGTCTCCCCAGAGCAGAGGGGCAAAATCACCTCCCTTGGCCTGCTGGCCACACATGTTTTGATGCAGTCCAGGATACCATTGGCCTTCTGGGCTGCAGGTGCCCGTTGCTGCCTCATGTCCAGCTTCTCATCCACCAGCACCCCCAAGTCCTTTTCTTCAGAGTTGCTCTCATCATCCTGTATTGATACAGAGGGTTGCCCTGAGCTGGGTACAGGACCTCTCATTTTGCTTCATTGGACCTCATGAGCTACTCCTCAGCCCACTTCTCCAGCTTGTCCAGGTGCTACTGAATCGCATCCTGTCCTTCAGGCTTGTCAAATTCGTAAACCTCAGGATTACCTGAACATCCACAACTATGTAATCTCTTAGCACTCATGTCTCACCACTAATTGAAATATGTAACTCGTGCCCACAATACCTGCATTATATTCATACAGGAAGAACATTAAGTTGTGATGCTCATAATGAGACAAATTGAAACAAAAAAGAATTGATGCGGTGGTAAAACAAATCCTACCTGTCAAAATGTGGCTTTCATTCTCACGCTCCCAAAAAAGCTCAGACTTCTGAAAAATAATAAATACAGTTTCACAATATATAGGTATTCAGCTTATTTGCAAATGTAACATCTCCTATTTACAAGATGTAATTAGCTTTCCAAATACAAAGTTATTTGAGCCATAGCTTCACTGGGATACATTCCTCTGCAATCCTGTTAACATTCAAGCAGATCATCTGCCAAGGTGTTGGCAAGTGGATTGCCAGAGGCTACCTAAAATACAATAATAATAACAACATTGACTTGTGTGTGAAAACAAGGTATAGGAATAAGTAGTTGTGCAGCTTACCACGTGAGTAAGGACAGGGGATTTGGGCTGCTGTAAGAGCCTCAGTCACCAGACATTTTTGGCTGAAAGGTATCTCTGCAGGCCATCTGGTCCAGCAACCTTGTGACACCGACACAGTGAAGGCTCTGTCTTTGCAGGTTGTCTGAACCAGTTTGCTACAGTGAGGCAGTAAATAACCAATACTAATTACAACTGATTTGGAAGTGCTGATGTGGGTTAAAACTAGCATGAGGAATTTTTTTTTACCTCTCATCTTCCTATCAGCTCTTTACTTAAATATGAGATAATACACTTGCAGCACATTAACAAGAGTATTTAAGCAACACCAGAGAAAACTAATTATCTTCCCCCCCCGCCCCCTCCTTTGCATCCTATGGTAGACAGATTGCTAATTTGCAGCTTGTGCGTCCCTTGTACGTACAGTAGTAACACCCTGATGGATGTCAAAGTCACAACAGAGGAGAGTAGGGTGATCACAAGCATCATGAACTACACTTCCCATTTACTCCAATTAAAATCTCCCTAGGTAACCAGAGAAGGAACAGTGTTTATTTTCTAACCTTTGGTTTGGTTTATTTTTTACTGTCTTTAAGAAGCAATTACTTCAAAGGGTGGTCCTTAATGTATGGAATCACAGAATTGTCAGGGCTGGAAGAGACCTCAAGGATCATCTAGATCCAGCCGCCCTGCCATGGGCAGGGACACCTCACAGTAGATCAGATTGCTCAGAGCCACATCCAGCCTGGCCTTAAAAACCTCCAGGGATGGGACTTCTGCCACCTCTCTGGGCAACCTGTGCCAGTGTCTCACCGTCTTCATGGTAAAGAACTTCTTCCTAACATCCAATCTGAATCTGCCCACTTCTAGTTTTGCTCCATTTCCCCTAGTCCTATCACTACCCAACATCCTAAAAAGTCCCTTACCAGCTTTCTTGTAGGCCCCTTCAGATACTGGAAGACCATAATAAGGTCACAGCCTTTTCCGGACTGGAGAGTGACAATTTGGCAGTGCAGCAGAGAGAGGATCTGTGATGCAGCAGAGGCACTGAGTGTGGTGGCTGGTGTCACTGGCAGAAGAGAGGTATCATTATCTGATAAGACACCTCAGCCAGGAGGAACCATGCAGATACAGAGAAGACATTTATTTGAATTGGCTTGAAAATCATAGAACAGTCTGGGACGGAAGTTACCTCCAGAGTCATCTAGTCTGGCCCCCTTGCAGTCAGCAGGGACATCGCCACTAGACCAGGTCACCCAGGGCCCCATCAAGCCTCACCTTGAATGTCTCCAGGGAAGGGGCCTCAACCATTTCCCTGGGCAACCTGTTGTAGCACTCCACCACCCTCATAGTAAAGAAATTGTTCCTAAGATCCAATCTAAATCTGCTTTTCTCAAGCTTGAACCCATTGCCTCTCATTCTGTCACTGCAGGCCTTTGTAAAAAACTTCTCTCCATCCTTCCTGTAGGCCCCCTTCAGGTACTGGAAGGCTGCTATTAGGTGTGTCCCCCCTAAGCCTCCTCTTCTGCAGACTGAACAACCCCAGCTCCCTCATCCTGTTCTCATAGCAGAGGTGCTCCAACCCTCTGATCATTTTTGTGGCCCTCCTCTCTACCAGCTCCATCAGGTCCATGTCCTTCCTATAATGAGGGCTCCAGAACTGGATGCAGTGCTCCAGAACTGGACACAGTACTCTGGATGAGGTCTCACCAGGGCACAGAAAATGGGAACTAGCATCAAAATTTAAAGTGAAGTTTTGACATGACCCAAACAACAATCAGACCAGAGCAAAGAGGTGAATACTGCATGGCAATAGTGAAGGAGCCTGCAGCTGTGAGCACATAGGTTTCCCTGGCATGATGCCAACGTGAGTACATGGCTACTGGTCAAAACCACCCAAAAAGCTGCTCGAAGAAGCACTAAGCATCTCACAAAGCAGACTGTGGTTACAGAAGTCCACCAGGTCTGTCAAAGGGGAGTGGTGCAGCATGTTCTCGTGTGTACAGAGTCACTTTTAATTCAATTACAGTCTTCCATTACTGAGGAAATACATGTGGGAGGAAACAAAGGACAGACACAGAGAAGCAAAACAGGGGTAGGAAGTAGGAGATATATACTTACTGCGTCTCCTTTGGCTCCATGGGGCTTTAGAAGGGCTGTCATATATCATGACATTTATTATTTCTGTCACGAACTAGGATGAGAAGTCCATTACAATATCGATCATTTTACTCTGCTCAGCTCTGCGCTGTGGAATACTCAGCATAGCTGAAAAAGCTTACAAGTGATTTAGACATAGCTGTAGAGGGAGAATTGAGGAAGAAATTGGAGTCAACCTGGTTTTCCTTAATGGAATTCTCTTTTTAATAAGCTTTTACAAAACTTAGGAAATTGCATTTTAAACATGGTTAAAGCCACAGCACAGTTAGACCAAGCCATCAGAAGCTCCAGACACAATAAAGATTTCCTGTGCGATCCTTGTTTACGTGCTGACATCACCCTCAGATGTGTTGCCCCACAGCTGTCACGTAAACTCTTTCACCGGGCTTCTCCACCTCTCACCAGTCAATAAGTTCTGCCCCAGTGAACTCAGAGCCAGCATCTTGAATGGCATCATAACACTTACCCTCCTGTGATATCAGAAAGACCACCTGCAAACCTGAAAATCAAAGTATTTCAGTTTAATCTGAAATAGCCATGGATTGCAGTCATCAGATGGGGCAGCACAAGGTAGGAGCTAGCTTTTATCGTTAATATACCATTAGCAATAGCAGCAGGAGCAGGACACCTCTTCAGTGGTGCAAAGGCAGCAAGGACAGAGTTGTCAGGCCTACGCAGAGCTGCAGCACAGGTGAGAGCTGCCTTGCCCTGCACAGTTGCTTTGAGAAGCCTTATCCTTAGGGTTATAATACTCCAGCCAGCTCAGGACAGGGCGATGTGATCAAGACCATCCTTACCTGCTTGGCTTCTTTCTTATCTGGTCTGCTTCTTACTGATGATGGGTACATACTTGAAGTTTTCTTCAACATCTTTCTTCAATGTGCTGTCCCATCCTCAGCTTTGCTTGCAACACAGTATTCATGCAGAGCAACTTGAAGGTCTGCAGCAGAAGATCCTTCAGCACTGGGGAGAGCTGCAAGGGGAGCTAGGGAGGCTGATCACCTGGCCTGTGTGCTTACATTAGCACATGTTGGTGGGAAGTTGGCAAGTCCTTGATTGCTCAGAAACAACTGAAAACATCAGTATATTATCAGCATTTGTCTTTTACCAAATTCAAAACACAAGGTTGTTTGAGCTACTAAGAAGAAAATAAAATTAAATCTGTCCCAGCTGAAACCAGGACAGGGTTATATGACCTGAGGCAAGGATGAGCTGTCTCTGCTTGCCTGCCTTCGTGCTGGACATACATTAGAGACATACCTTAAAACAACCAAGGGAAAACCTGAGGGTACAAAAACAGAGTGTACAATTCAAAGGGAAATCAAATATTTTCACCAGCCCTTGCCAGTATTCAGGACACTCCTTACCAAATGAGGGTCTCTGATTTTTAACCAGGATATAATCAGCAGATAAACTAAATTCTGCCAGCCGTACATTGTGCACATACACTGCTTTGCAGAAACTCTGTAAATCATCGCTCCTCCTCCTCCACCTGCCTCCAACCCAGAGCACTTCTCTGCTCGATAAATCAAATGAACTGGATCCCAAAGTGATGCTCTGCCTCTGTGCCAACGTGCCTGCTGACCAAGGTGGCTAAGACCATGGAAACGGGAGATAATACTTGGTACTGCACATAGAAGTAGCCTGTTCTGATGGTCACTTCTTACACCTACTACAGTACAGGCTTTAAAATGTTCTCACCCATGCTGCATGGTTCCCACAGGCTGTGGGAAGGGCAGAGCTAAGGCCATGGAGTGGGCCACACCACACATTGTCCAGTTCCCGATTATCCTGAGTTTGTTGTACTTTTTTGTCTGGGTAGCTTCACTGTCAGAGCCTAAAGCGCAGGTCCGTCTGATCTTTAGAAAACATGTGAGACGCTGTCAACCAGCTGTCGCTTTGGGCAGAGGCTCCGGCTACAAGGAGAGATTGCCCCTTCTGAGAGCTGTCTGTTCTCATTTCAAGATCAACAGCACCATCTAGTGACCCCGAATCGGCTTCCTACGTACCCGGCTGCCTCATCTCCCACATTGCATCCATTCCTCCAAGTCTCCCAGGAGAGGTTTGTCTGTTTGCATTTGTCTGCACCCTTCCTGCTAGAGGGTTGCTTTCTAGAAGTCCTTTCATGGTGGAGGCTGAGGTACTCTGCCACACTCACAGACTTCTGTGCTGGGGTCATCCAAATTAAATTGCAGGCTAAGAAACATCACTGAGTTGTGTTGCCAGACCCCACTTGGCCCAGTGATAATCTTTTATGCTGTACTGGGCACCTCGCACAGCTTCCAAGCTGAAAAGAAATTTGTTTTGGGAAAGATGATCCTGCCTTATCCTTCCCTTGGTTTTCTACCGTGTTTGACCTTGTTCAAGTGTTGCATAAGTACTTCAAGCACAGCAGTTAAAGGCCATGTTTTGTCCCCAGGATCCTGCTGGTCACCTTGGAGATCATTGATAAAAGAGATGTCAAGAGAATCAAAAACATTGCCAGCATTATCTCAGGTATTCCAGCTTAGACAACAGGCAGCTCCACCTTTCCAGCATACAAGGAGCCCTTCTGTTCCTCTCCCCATAAACCCTCCCTGAAAAAAAACCCCACAAAAATGAAAATCTGCAGGATTCACACACAAACCTGGAGAGGCCACAGGTTCTGTGTCATCCCAGCTCCCACACGGCTGCATTTTACTCTCTCCACAGCAGTCTCCAGGCTCCCAATATGGATATAAAGACAAAAGGACACTGCAAAATTCAATCCTTCTTCACTACTGCATTCTCTTAGTTCCTTGACTTTTCTTCAGGGCATCCTGCAGAATGAGGATACTGCAGGGAGGGTACTGAGAGAACTTCAAGTTTTTGAGTGCTCCTGGTAAGGAAATTAGATGCATCAAACACCTTCCTCCAGCATCAAGGTCATGGCCAGGAAAACCATACTATGTCAGATATATGTGCCCCTGTTGGGCAATGAGCTGCCTCATCCTTGGTCTGTTATTTAGCCTGCCACTACAAGTTTCATGTTATGCCCTCTATCTCTTGTATTAGGAGAGACAGCAGGTAAGTTGTTTCTCTTTCTCCATGCTGCTTGTTATTGAGTAGCCTTTTTTTTTTTTTTCATAACAGGACTATTGCTACCTGTAGTAGTCAAGCTATGGTTGTACGCTGCTCTCATATGTGGACTTAATGATTTTTTCTGTTTCTCTCCCAGTGATTCCTACCATGCAGTTTGATTTTTTTTGACCTTTGCAGTGCTTCAGACAGATTACAGAGCTGTGTATCACATCTCTAATGTCACATTTGTGATCCAAGATCAGACCTCCATCAAACAATCCATAAAATTTTCATGACTGTTGTCTGAAAATGTGATAAACATTCATTTGGCCAGTAAGTATCCTTGTCCAAAGGCCTCCAGAACCCTATCCATACATATACACACACAAGTATGTAAGGTGAACTGAGGCTGTTTTGATGTAAGAGCCAGTAAACCACCCTGGAATGCTGCTGCAATGCTAAACTGCTCCCATCCTGTCCTGACTGGGCAAATATGACCCAGAATGCAGAGTGGTTTAGTAGAATTGTGGAATGGTTTAGGTTGGAAGGGACCTCACAAGCTCAGTAAAGTCCAGGAAATAAACTGATTTCTGGGATTGGCTTTAAACATCCACCTTGTTCCTTTTTTTATGAATTTGAAGCAGTTTCTTTTTAAAGACTTTGCCAGGCTTGTCCCCACATACTTGAAAGTCACAATCCAGATCCTTCAAGGCCAAGTGTAAGGTCCTGCACCTGGGTAGGCACAATCCCAAGCACAAATCCAGGCTGGGTGGGGAATGGCTGGAGAGCAGCCCTGAGGAGAAGGACCTTGGGGTCTGGGTTGATNTGGCTCTGGATTCCTGGTCTCTACAAGTGCCCTCTAGCACAAGCTGGGAAGCATGGACCAGCCATAGCCTGTTCTACTGCTGCTGGTAATTTGCAGCAGGTCAAGAGAAAAGGTGACAAAATACTCACGTGATCATCTTGATGCTCTTCTCACAGCTCCATTCTATAGAGGAGAAAACTAATCCCCAGAGCAGTTACATACAATGGCAAAGCCAACCAACTCCCTTGATTCCTGGATGACACAAAGGAAAAGCACATGGACCTCCTGCTTAATTCTCTGCATTTCCCATACCAGTTGGGAACTCTGGTCATGTACGGTGCACATCTGTGTGACTCACAGCTTTCAAAAGCAGGTGGTGTACCAGTGGCTGGGTCCATGGGCCCTAGGGCTCAAAAGAACTTAGAACTTCCTTTACAAGAAAGAGGATTTCCAGCTCCCTAAAGAAAAAGGAGGTGATTTTTCTATAATTCTTCAGTTTCATCTAGAATTTGGAAGGCTGAATGCTGACAGCAACCTCAAAATAAGAGTTCCCATCTGCCTTGTGCTGCACTTCCAGGATTTGCTCTCTATTTGGAAACCTCTAACAAGTCACCACAGAGCTCTCTTTTTGCCAGCATCTTAGTTTTGTTTTGCTAAGGGAAAAGGTTCACTGGTCTGACACAACCAGATGTACTGCACACATCTCAGCAGCTTCCTGATGATGCCAGGTTGGGCCCATTAATTTCATTTGCCTTCACTGCAGTGCCTTTAGACATTTAATTACAAAGCAGCACTTGTCAGTCACTGTAGTTATCATCTGCTATTTCTGTCACCTCAGCAAGAGCCCAGAATCCCTCCAGCTTCCTCAGCAGTGAGGTTTTAAAGTGGGAAGGTCTGTCCCAGGAATATTTTTAACAGCTAGCTGTTGACAGATCAATTAGCGCTTGGCACTCCCAAAATTAGTGTCGCCCACGTGCTGTCACTGTGTCTCACTTGGTTGTGGGATGGTCCATCACTCTTGTATGTTCCTGTCTACCAAACGCCTGGCACAAGGCAGGGACACTTACAACATGCCTGGGCATCCCTCAAAGCAAGTGGCATATATGGTTTTGTTAGAGCTGACCATAAGACTGACTCTTGCCAGTGGTGCCCAGTGACAGCACAAGGGGCAATGGGCACAAACTGGAACCCAGGAGGTTCCATATGAACAGGAGGAAAAACTTCTTTGTTGTGAGAGTGCTGGAGTTCTGGAGCAGGCTGACCAGAGAGGTTGGGGAGCCTACTCCTCCGAAGAGATTCCAAACTGACCTGGCCACTGTGATCCTGGGCAAGCTGCGGTGGGTGCCCTGCTTCAGCAGAGGGATTGGACTGAGTGATCCCCAGAGGATCCTTCCAAGCAAACCAACCTGGGGTTCCGAGCGAGGGCGCTGCACCGGAGATGTCTGTACACCAGAGGGCACTCCGCAATTACAGATGTCGAAGAGAAAATTGATTAAGTTATTGAGGCTGGGAAAAGCTCTGGGAGAGCCGGAGGAGTGGGCATTTCACCTGTAAACAAAGAAGTGTTATGCCACCACGTAAGAGTGGCTTTAAAATATGCAATTTTTTTAACTATAGAAACAGAATATTTTGCTAACCAAGTATTTTTGAAGTCTCAAAATCAGCATTAGTCCTTAACAGTGTTTTGGTTTAGGCTTGATTTACTTTTCATTTATGGAGGGATAACTTAGCAGCGACTTTGCTGGAGTCAGACTCTTTTAATCAACATTAAATCTGACCTTTTGGCTGTCTTGAGCTGTTGAGTATGACTCTTTCCTGCACAGAAATCCAAACTTCACAGTGCCATCACTTTTCCTGGAAAACTATGAAAATATGGGCACTTGAATTAAGCAAGGTGCACCAGGAAATTCCTTTAGTAAAAACCCTCCTCTGGATAAGTAAATGCCCTGAATTGGAGGGACTGTGGCAGCTGGGCCATCGCTGGTGATCTTGTTGCTAAAAGGCAAAAGACAATGTGCATGGGACCAGAGCTGCTCTCCAAAATCTCTGCTTCCAGGCCTGGAAACACTGCCCTGGGCAGAGGGCATCGCCACCCTCAGCTCTGACAGCAGGTTTCTCTTCTATTGTTACAAGAGCAGGATTTTTCCCCAGCATTAGCATTTCAGATGATTTCCTGCATGCACTCCAACAGCCTGACCCTGCAACAGCAAACTCCAAATGGATCAGGTTTTGGGTAACAAACCCAAAAAGGAAGAAATCTGCAGGACCGCCTCATGGGTTCACATGAGCCCTGGAGCAGATCAAATCCTGCAGGTTTCCTGGAATCCTGGAAGTAGAGGGATCTCTATAATCAGTCCAAGGATCCCAGCTCAATAACAGAGAGATAGATAAGAGCATTTGACCACTATCCTCTCCAATTCAATTGTATTGATTTATTGCCTGTCCAATGAAGCCATCAAGTGTACAAAATGGTTAATTTTTTTTTCCTGCTGTCTGCTCAGGGGAGTGAAATTGTAAACATAGATCCGTGCAAGGAGGGTGGTAGGGGGACAACATTTGACTTTTTCCAAGGCAGATGCTGCTGTGTCTGTGCAAAGCAAATCCCATTTTAGTGCAAGTCAAAGGAGGGACACAAATCCTTCCCACTTTGGGCTTCCACTACAGAGCTGCTCCACCTGAACAGTTTGGATTCCCTGACAAATCTCACCGGAGTCCCTGCACTAACCTAGGGACCAGCAGGAGCATCAGCCTGCCCCAGAGCTGTTCTGCCAGCTCCTAGACTCAACTGGGGGGCTGCTGGTGTCCTTCATCCATTGGTACATAGAGCTCAGCCAAGGCCCATCTGAACTGCCCAACTCATCTAAGTCAAAGCCTTACCCATTAAAGTGAGGGAAACGCTGCTGCAGCCCACACAATCACGACCTGAAAGACACAGGAGGTTGTTGGTGTTTAAAACACTCCACTTCAACACGGAGGGCAGCTTGGCCCACTGGGGCCAGCAGGGCCCCAGCTCCTGCGCTGAGCTGCTGGGAGGGAAGGAAAACCATTTTGTTTTTTAAAAAGACTTCTCTTTCAGAATGTACATTTGCAATTAAAGGCTAAGTATGCTGTATATTTTATTAATGATGTGGGATAGCAAGGCATTTTAAAGGTCTTTTTTGTTTTGATAATTTTTGGGGGGGGGGGGTCAGAGTGAGGGAAGAGGGGAAGGAATTGAAATGGAAAGCTTAACACTTATAATTTCAAAAAATTTGGCTTATATTTTAGGTTCTGGTAACATGCAATTACAGGCACTTAGAAAGAATTCCTTTTTTTATCCTATGCCCTAGAGCATAAAATTAAGAGGCCAATTCAGGCTTTGTACTGCTTTCAGAGGCAGTTTGCTTCAGCATAGATCAACGTGGAGACTGACTGTCGCCTTTCTATTGAATTAGGTCTATATTTTTGACAAGTATGGCAGCAGTATCATCACTTTAATCACCAACAATCCATTGTGTCTCTTTATGCTAATAAATAAAACATTCTGTGTTAAATATTTCCCAGTAAGCACTTGAAGACCTGCAATCACCACTCCTTCTATATGTTCCCAAGTAAAATAATATAATGGTAATAAAATAAAATGATGTCTAGGAGTTTTATAGACAACTAATAGCAGTTATTGCAAAGTGCACATCAGATACCAATTGAAGGTTACATTTCTCTTTAATATAATATAGCATGCATATTTCACTACCTGTCTCTGTATATCAGATGAATTAAACAGTATGATGGTATCAGTCAAAAACAGAGTTCTTCAGGAGAGGCCTTTCGGCAGAAGACTTTTACTGGAGCTGCGCATTCAGAGTAGGAGCCTCTGGAGTGCTGGATGAGAAACATGGGGAAATCATCCAAAGTTACAGACAAATTTCCAGAGAAACTTACTGCCCTTCCCTGCAAGCCCATGTCCTCCTGAGGGCGAGGCCACCCCTCTTCATGTGCTGGGGCTTTGCTCAAGGGGTTGATGGTGGCAAACCATCACAGAGATGGCCGGGAGGGATCCCCAGCCCATCACCCTGCTCCCTGCTCTCTGCTCTGGAGGAACCCACAGTCTAAATCCAACTCCTGGAAACATAATCACAAAGCAGAGATGTAGGTTTAGAGGAAATACAACCAGATCAACAGCGAGCAAATGAAGGCACTCGAGCACCCTGCCATGCTCTGGCCAGCAGGCTCTGCCAGCAGCTCAGGGGTGGGCTTCTGCAGCATCCCACGGCTAGCTGGGACACAGGCTGCAACCCACAGCACCCACAGTCTGCACTACCCCATCAACTTTCCCTGCTCCCACCATTCGCTGGAGTCCTCAGATCTTCCTCCCCATTGCAGCTTGGCCATCCCAAGCCCTGCAGCCCCTCAGCCGCTGGAGTGACTCCCACACCAATGCTGGAACCACACTGCAGCATGCGAGCCCTGGCACTGCTCCGAAAACACTCCTTGTTCCCCATCTCCCTGATTTCCCTGACTTCATTCCCTCACTGTGGAGTCCAGGAGCCTTGGAGTCACCCAAAAGAAACCCTCCCTAAACTTCAGATCAGGTTGTCAAGAGATTTTTTCCCATCCCTGTTACTAATATACTTAATATATTCAGGGGGCCCCACCTCAGTCAACATGAATTGTAAACCATTTCTCTAATCCCCTCAACAATACCCTTCCCAAAACCTTTTTTTTTTTTTTTCCTATCTTAATTAGATATTCTATCCCTTTGGTTTAAAATAGTATTTAATTTCACTTAATGATTTCAACAAAAAATATTAAGATTCCCCAAACAGACATGTTCCCTCTGAATTCTCTCATTCTTTTTTTCAAGGGCTTCAGTTTCGTCTTTTTGTTGCTTTGTCAAAACACAGCTAATTGACTGTCCTAAAAGTACAATTTTAGTAATTTCTCTCAATGAAGCATCACAGCCTCCTCTATTAACACTGCCTAATTGGACTTTGAATCCCCAGCCAGCGACTTCACCCATGCTACGGGCCCGGATCACTGCAACAGTAAATATCAGCATCCCAGTTAAATGTAGGTTGGCTCACATTCCCCCAAAATTGGCTTCCAGCTCCTCAGAGTCCAATCTGATGCAATATTGCATTAAGCTTTTGCTTTTTTTTTTTTGCTTTTTTTTTTTTTTTCTAGGGGAATAGGAGGAAGGGAGAAGAGGCAGGAGCTCGGATCTGCATTTCATCTCGGCGGTAAAAGCGCGTTTGCTCCCCGGCGCCGGCGGGGAGGGAGCGCTGCGGATCCGCGGAGCCTGACGGGAGCCTTTACAGCCTCCCAGCCCTCGTTTCCGAGTTTGTTTCTAGCAGCTCCAGAGACCACACCAGGTAAGGAGATAGTAGCGCTGATCCTCGTGGACCCCACACCTCCAGAGAGGTACCCATCACCCTCTTCCATCATTCTGAGATGGATCCCAGGACAACTCTGCCATGGGCAGCAGGAGCCATTTCCCATTTTTTCCCCTTCCTTCTCCGGAATCCAGGCTACACGGCACGTGGCTTTCACCCAGCAAAGACCTTGGCACATGCTGGGAGGCCAGGAAGGTTGGCTGGCCATGCCACACCACACGCAGCAGCAGATCACCCCTGGTATTATCAGCAGCAGCTCTAATTATCTTAGAGCATCTGCTATTAAAATGCAAGCACCAGGCCAAGCTACAAGTAGAAAACAAAACCAGAACTCCTCGTTGATGCCTGTAACAGGCACCAAAGGCACATAACTCTGCATAATTGCTAATTGTTATTACTCTTGCAGTTGATGCCAGAATTGCCCAGAGACGCCTCTCGCTACTCACTTCCCTGCGGGATTTGGGAACGCTGAATCCCACCATGACCAGCAGAGACCCCCCACAAAGCCAGCCCAGGAGCCTGCTGACCCCGTGCTGAAAGCCTCAGCGCCTGCCGCAGCAGCCACGAGAATGACAAGGAGCAAAGTTAGGGGCGAGTGCAAGCAGGAGATCAAAGCGCAGAAGGATTTACAGGGCCGAGCCTTTGAAGCCCCGAGCGGCAGACAAAGCGCTCCCTGCCACGCTCCAGCTTTCAGCTCCGCAGACAAATCCTCCGGGGCCTAATGAAGCCACTTGACCTCTTGCCACTCCCATTCTACCATCTGCAAAAGAGGGTATTAACACTTCTGACGCCCAGGCCATCAAGGGGATGTGGATGGGTTTGACAGAGGCTAGGAGAGCTACTTCAGAACTGCAATAGTGCAGCGTGAAAACACCAGAAGATACGCTATTAGGGAGGGTTTGGAGAGCTCTTTATGCTACACAACACCATCAAATGGTTTCTTCCCTTTTGCTGCTGCATACCTTCGTCCTCAGTTGGGACGGGCCACAACCTGAGCTTGTATTTCTGAAATTGCTCAGGTGATTCTATCACCTGTGTTGCTCTCACTCCTTACAAATCCCCCCGAGAAAACCCATTTCTTCTCCATATTTACACAATCTACTTATAAATCTATAGCCAGCCAGGCCCTTGCTCCCCCAAAATGATTCACTGGGCTGCTTCTCCTTGCCAAAAGCCTGGTATGGAGGTAGACAGCTTGGGAACGTGATTTTTAGTACTGGTCCACGTCTGGTCCTTAGGCGACAGGGCTGTGCAGCTCAGCAGAGGGCACTCCAGCCCCCTGCGCCCACCCGGCGAGCGGGGAGGACCCCACTTAAAAGATATTGCTATCAGCTCCTGCCTTATTGCAAGCAAGTGCTCCAGCGATAAATGCTTTCTTGTAAACATGCCATAGATGGAGGTAGGAGCCAACAAAATGGAGATGCCAGAAGCTTTTTGTCTTTGTGATTTAGTTTCTTATTAGAACATGCTACTGGGAAAGAAAAGATATCATTGATAAGACTGACATTAGAGTCAGCCAGTAAAATTAAAACCCCAAGGACTGGCCTGGCCCTTCTCTTGACATGCTGGAATACAGATTCTCTGCCAAACTAACACTTTAGGATACTCATAAACGTGAGGGACAAAACACTCCAAAGAAGAAAGTGAAAGATTTTTGCTGCCTTCAGTTTTGGCAGAAGAGTTTCAGATGCTTTAAAGAGCCTAGCTTTCCATCTGAGCACTTGCCCTCCTGCCCCAGAAGACCACCCAGCCCAGGAAGGCACCTGCAGGTGCAGGCTTGGAGCTGGAAGCATCTCATGTTTCTGCTTCCTTCCAAAAATCCTTTGTCTAAAAGATCCTAGAGAGAACAAACCTCACAGCACCACAGCGAGCTTGTGGTTGCATCCAGATCTTGGACATATGTGCACAGGGTGTTTTAGAGAAAACCAATTCAAATGCCAGTTTCCCTTGAGGTCTGCAAGCTGATGGAGTTGGAACAAACTCTGAACTCAGAGGTCCTAGAGTTTTGTTCTTGCCCAAATCTCCAGTACTTTCTCAGGGCTCAGACAAATCCTCTGATTTTGTCTCATCCTTTTTACACAAAGAAAACCTTGCCCTGAAAGCACATCCTTTCACAACAGAGCCAACAGTCCATTCTATCTCCAGGTCTTTCATCTCAGGGCACAGAGGGTCAAGCTTTTAAATTCAGCACTCATGTGCCCAGCTCTGCTACCAGCAAGCTGCTGAGGCTTCAGCTTACAACAGCCTGCCATGGACAGACTCATATCCTGCAAGAACCATGCTGGTGTGTACAACATCTCACTTGCACAGTGCAGTTTGGTGTTGTTTGGACTTTCTTGTGCCACCACCACCAGCAGGTACCCCAAGCAGCTCCAGGTGGAAGAGGCATCTGCTGTGAATATGGGAGGTTGCACGCTGCAGGGCAGAGTTCTGCACATCCCATCTAGCTAATGCTTCATCTTTGGAGAAGAAATGGGGAAACAGCAGGCTGATGAGGAAACATGGACCTATACGTGCCCTGCCACCTGTGGATCTAACAGCACTGCCCCTTGTGCTTGCACATTTTAGGGATGTGTTTATCTTATAAATAAACCCTTGCTATAGTCCTACAGCAAGCACTTAAAATAATCTTAAAATAAATGCATCTGCTTGTGCTCAATGATAAGCACAAGGGAGGGGATGCTACTTAAACTCACCCCTGATTTTGCAGCACCAGCCCCACGGCCACACACACCAAGCTGTGAAGCAGCAGCAGCAGCTAGCCAGGCTCACAAGGCAGCTTTCTTAATAAATTCTGATTGAGAAGTTCCTCCTCTCCCTGCCCCTTTCACAGCCTCTCTAAAACCAGCTGCCCAAGCCTGCTCTGCCACGTGTGTACCACCTGAGCCTCACACCAGTGTTACATGTCATTAACAAAACATAAACCATATCTGAACGGGAAAAGTTAAATCTCTTTATGCAGTTAAATAAAGATACCTTGTCCAGTCATTAAGAAGTGATTAGCTTATCTAAGAAATAACAGCGCTAGTGCTGTCAGACTGGCACACAAACACTAAAAAGAGCAGGGATCAGATATCACATTAGGCTAATTATAAAGAGAAGGCAAGACAAGCAGAAGCATAGAATAGCCATGTGGACAGTATTTTGCACAGAAAAGGCTAAACACATTCTGCAAAAGAGAAATGTGGGGATTAAAACAAATTCCTCTTCTGGTTTTATTCATGCAGTACATGCACGTCAGGCAGCACCACACAGGCATGCATCTTCCAGGTGGTGTGAAGCAGTGGCCAAATCCTGATGAGGAACAAGTTTCTCAATAGAAATCCTTCACTCTCTGCACAAGCAACCTGCAGCACAGCCCCAGGTCTTGGAGTCTTTGCATAAGGTCTTTGCACAAGCAGCCTGTCCTGCTCACCTCCTGCTTGCTCCCTCACCGTGATCAGGCTCCTCCTCCTGCAGAGCCACAGAAGCTCCGGAGCAGTTTTGGAGACAGAGTACACTCAATCTCTTGACAAATCTGATGTGTTCACCATGCCAGCCCCCAAGTCCAAAGATGCTTAATTTTCATCAGTAAGAGGCTAAGCACCCTTCCTGCAATTTTTATCCTAGTTACACACCTATAAATAAGGTTCACCCCATCAGGTGAATGTTTTCTACCTGTATGTCTTCTTTTCCACCACACTCATTGGATTCCAGTCATGAACTGAACATCATTTCTGCACCAGCACCACCAAAGGCAAGATTTATGGGTCTGCTGTCCTGACACCTTGTGCATTTCATTCCCAGGTTATATCTGGGGGAAAAAAGCCTTAGCTTCTAAGATCAGGACACAAAATCCAAAACCCAGAAGCTGCCGAAGAGGAAAAAGCTGCAGCAGAAAGCACCAAAGTTCTTGGGTCCTTGATGAAGAGAAGGGTCTGCTCCTGCCAGAGATGATGGCTTTGGCTGCACTCCCTGCTCCCAGGTTTGTACCACGTGAGTCTTTTCTTGCTCAGAACACAGAGAAGTGATACTGCTTTTAGGTACCAAACACCCAGAATCAAGTCCCTCTTCTGCTCAAATTACAACAGAAATTTGACCCTGTTTTCTGAAAGATGCCCTAAACACTTGGTGCTTTATAAAGCCACCACATTCTTCTGATGGATATGGGAAGCCCTTGCCCTGTGCCCAACCAACCTGCAAGATCCAGCCAGCTTTTCTGGACATAAGCACTGAGCACCAAACAGATCCCAAACCAAGATTCACCCTACCACCTGTGAATGCAGCTGAACTCCTGGTGCTGGGGCAACACCCAACCAGAGTGAATTATCTGGGACAACCTGTAAAAAACTTGGCACTTGACACCTTGGAGCCAAAAGTTGTGTCTAGCAGCATGAGGAACCTCCAGAATTAAGTAAGGGTTGTGAGGATTTTGAATTTAGGCTTCAAGGATCAATTTGGTGGGAGCAGCTGAGATGCAAACACAGCAGTAGGCAGCCAGCTGCCCACCTTGCTCCAAGACTCAGCTAAGCACAGAGCTGTGCTTAGAGACAACCCCTCAATTCTGCAGGGGATGTGCTCATGCTGAAGAGATACCCATTCTCTCATCTCATGGGTCAGAACAGCACCCACAACAAAGTTTTCCAACAAAACTAAAGTACTGAGCCAGCAAGCAGAGGTCAGGCCCCATGCCTGAATGACAGGTACGACCAGAAATATCTGGTCACTGGTGGGGGAGAAGGGTTTCCATTTTCAACACTTGCATCCTTTTTAAAGCTTTTATTCACCAAAACCTGATATTAATAATGATGGCAGACCCTACTTTCCTTGAGGTAGTGCCAATTTTAATGCATTTTTTTTACATAACTACAGTATTATTGAGGAACAAGTAGTAAGTGATAGATACTTTAATGTAATATGAGTCAATATGTATTTATATGTGCTTTATGACTTAATCGATGTTGCTGCATTAGCAAGAATAAATATGGTATTTCCTTTTCTGTCCTTGGAGAGAACAAAAAAAAAAAAAAAAAAGGAAAGTCACATTAAGAAGTTTAGGAATGAATAAAACCTCTGCATTTCCCAGACAATTCAATACATCTCTGACATTTGTTTGTTCTCCAGAGCAGGACAAGTACCTGGACACTCACTGCAGGACCCTGGTTCCAAATTTTCACAGACAGCTTCCTGAGAGGCCTTTTTAAAAAAGGAGAGAGGCCCCAGCACAGAGCATACGTCCACTTCAGCATCCTCAACCTCAAGATGAAGGGCTTTGTACCCTGAGCAAGGAGGTGTTGCTCCTGAAGAACAAGAAGAACAGCTCACATTGCTCCCACGCTTCTGCAGCCAGCACCTTCCTGAGCTGTGTGTAGCCCAGCACCCTAGGAAAAGGGAATGAGACAAAGTGCTCCTGATTTAATGCAGCTCAGCCAATTCACTGCTGCTAAAGGTCCAGCTTGTGACAGGCATGGGACATCCATTTTTATTGGGACAGAAACATTTCCACCAGTTACTTGTTCCAAGGTACTGGCCTTAACCAGTGCAGCCAAGAAGCCCAGCAAGATGTCCATCCTACACATCTTACATATCCATACTACAGTGCCAAGCTTTTAGCTGGAGCAAACCTCCTGGGAAAGCTTATCTCCAGCTCAGCTCTGCACTTGCTGTCCCCAGTCAGTCATGCTCCTGGCTCCTCCTTGGGTACATGGCCCAGAAAACCAGCTACCTTTGCACAGTGCAATGTTGTGTCACCTTACTCCTGATGGACCGGCACAAGGAGCGAGAGCCAACATGTGCGCTCTGAGTTTGAGCCCCTTGGTGGGACACAGGACAAGACTGACTTCTGATACTAGCTTTGGGTATCCCCAACCCATGCCAGAAAAGAGAAGTCAAATCCTGTCAGCACTGCTGGGAGCCAAATCCAGACTGCATCTGATAAGAAATGCCTGGTGCCTGCTCCTGCCCCAAAACTCCCCGGATTGAATCGTTTCTGCTAGGGCTTTCAAGAACAACACTTCTGGATGGAACAGAGTATTTAGCACCTTGTCTTACTCATAAAGTACCCAGCAGGACCTAATGAGAGTGATCATAGTCTAAAGACAGCATTGGCAAGTGATTTACAGTTCAACCTTCTCTAATGGCACTGAAAGTGGATCAAAATCCAACTCTTAAAGTTCATTATTCTGATCCCAGACTTAAGGGATTTGTCCTGAAGGCCCCAGTAAGACTCCTAGCCAGGTACATTCCAGGGAGTTGAGGCAGGATCTTAATTTCTTTCATCTGACTAAAGACACTCAGAGCAGGTCTCAGCAGTGACTGATGTCTCTCAATGCATCCAGCACAACTTGCTCTTGTGGCTACAGAGGGTCACTCATTCCAACATTAGAACACTTCTGTTTGAGATGGACAATTCAGTGCTTCCCTCGCCAACACTCACCTGACAGGCAACAACCAGCCCAACTCCACAAGGACTCATTCATCTTCACTTCTGGTGGGTCACAGGCTCAGCCTCGGGCACAGACTGTCCTTGTGCTACACAAGGCCAAACTGGAAGGTGAACTTGAAAGATCTGTGACTTGAGGTACTATTTGATATGCTCATCTAGAAGAATTAAACAGTAGCTGAATTCCCAGAGGTTATTACTTCTACCTCTTTCTGGAGCCAAGCTGATTCTGTCTCCATCCTCTACTGCTGGCCTTCTGACCTATTTAAAACAGACTTTTTTCATAGAGCTGGGCTAAGAGGTTGTGCCATCAATACCAAAGCTGCTGCTAGACCCACTCTGGGCCAGCTGGGGTTTGTATCTCCCAGGCAGGAACTGCTCACACCCCAGTGACGCTGGCTGAATTAAATGCAGCCTCTTCCACTGCACTGGGCTTCTCCATTCACTCCCATCACCCCAGGATAATCCCCATGGTGATCCTCCTGCCATGCCAGATTTACTCTGGTTTCTGTGGGGTCAGAGCCTGACCCTACAGATCATTGAGCCAGGACTCACACGGGGACAGGGGCAGGAAAAAAAAAAATCTCCCCTGTCCCTGATGTGGAGTGATGGGCACATTTGTTTATTTTAAACGGGTCACCACTGCCACATTTCAGACCTTTTCCTGTTGTGATCGTTAGAACTTGTAACTGAATCATAAATCTTTTATTAACATTTGGTATTATACTAATTAAAACTGTTCCATATATGTATTATTAATTTCTCCAGCATTTCTTGCAAGGGTGACGTTTTTAGCTGGCTTAGCAGAATGCACCATAGTAAATAAGGAGAAACTCATTTCCAGGCAATTAGGCTTGCAGAAAAAATAAGTTTCTTAATGGAGGGCATGATCATTACAAATTTTACCTAAATAAACAGGGTTTCTTAATGGTAACTCTTCAAGCTAAGTAAACAGATTGGTGTGGTAATGTCCTAAGCAATACTTAAATGTAACTGTTTAATAAATTGGTAAATTACTCATTTCATCTTAGAACAAAATGGTAATACTGTAGTAATAACGTAGTATATATTCTGTAAATATGAAGCATTATCACTTTAGCTCTGAAGAAATCACCACAGTGATATGTCAGCATTGATCTAAAACTGCAGCATTTTATCTCAAGTTTATTACCCATTTTTGAGAATCGCTGAGATTTTCAGAGCATAATGGCAATAAAAGAAGAATTTAAAAAGCGCTTAAATGTGCATAAGTTAATCAGAGGTATCCTCGGGGGGAAAAGGAAATTTGGTAAAACATGAATTATAAGCATCATTTAAACTTACTTTGGACACTAGAGATAATAAATGGCACCATAATTTAGAAATAGCTTTTAACATCAATGACTGTAAGTAGCACTTTACTGTTCATAAGAATTGCAAAGCAACGGTGCTGAGGCCAATTTTATTAGCCATTTTTTTCTTTATAAAAGCAATCCAACCATTTCCAAACTGAGCAGGCAGGAACAAGAGTTACGTGTTAATATGCAAAATGCATTTGAGTTTGTGTTCGGGGTTTTGTTGTTGTTGTTTGTTTGCTTGTTTGGGGTTTTTTGGGTGGTTTTGGTGGGATTTTTTTTTTCCCCCCTCTAAATAGCCGGCAATAAATTCACCAAAAGATACAGTCTGAAGACAACTGGATGATCCTTGAAGAAGAATAAAGCTTTCTCCGAGCTAACATATTTGGGAAGAGGAGGAAAAGGAGGGAGAGAAGAAAATCGTTCATACATCCCTGTTTGCTGGGGAGCGTCGCGGCACTTTCGAAGGGAAGGGGAGGGCAGTATATCAGGGAGGCAGCGCCGCAGGAACAAAGCTTCTCCTGGCTAACTCCTTACGCCCGACAGCGCGTCCGAGGACCAGCGCAGCCCCTACAGTCCCCCCATTAACCCAGCTCCTTCCCAGCGGCACAGCCCGCAGTGCGTCCTCAGAGCTGGTAACTGTCAGCCTCCACACCGATACATTTTGGCCAAGCAGGACAAGAGCCCCTTTGACAAAAACGTTACTTGTCGGGGGGATTGCTGTGCTAGGGGGAACGCCACATCCGACCCAGCCCCCCCAGGTATCTCACTGCAGTGTCTCCTCCCGACACCCACTTTCCCGGTGCCGTGGGCAGCGAGTGGAGCCAATGCGAACAGAGGCTCTAGCCCGACGGTGCCGTGCGGGCGCGCTCACGGGGCTGGCAAACAAACCCAGCTCAGGAATTAAAATTTATTTTAATTGTTTTCAGACTAATCCTGTGCCTCAGGAATAAGGAAGATTAATATTCCCTGAGACTTTCCGTGTGTGAAACATCTGTGATCCTTGACACATGAAGTGGCCCTGCTTGGCAGAACCGGTTGTTAACTCTGAAGCCCAGGAGAAAGCAAATATCTATATTTTAATTATTTCACTCCTGGCCACTTAAGCATAATCAAGATCTAACTACAGTCATTATCCCTCACTGCCGAACTGACTCCTTGCTTTCAGAGCTGCTGGGAGTCTCAGCTCTCCAGTTTGTCCCCAGGTGTTTTCTGGGATGTGATGTGGTTACTCTACCATCCCTAAGGTAAAATAAGAATAAGGTCACTCGTGTTATTTCCTGGGGAAACGAATTCAAGCCATACTGGTAACAAACTTTCTAATTTTGTGCCGATGTTGGGAAGATTAATTCGACCACTAAAAGAAGAGCCTCAGCACAAAAACGGGAGCTGTACAACAGGCTATGTACGAGAGGGGGAAGGTTACGCTGATCCGTGAGAGCATCCTCTGCTCCAGGACTTTCCTTAGCCTCCAATGAATACCGTTTCCAGCAGGGGAGATCCCTCTGGAAGTAAAGGGAGAGGATGGGAGCAGTTCTGTTCGTTAAGCTGAGAAAAGAGATGCCAGAGGTGAATAAACCTGAATCTCTTACTGAGGACTCTGAAATGGCAGCATCAAACAGGTGCGCCACTGGGTCCAATGGCTAGAAGCTAAAGTTATCCAAATTCAGGCAAAAGAATGGGAGCAAGAGATTAATTTTTAGTGTGATTAGGCACTTAAATTTTCAATTGATTCTTCGTCATTAGGAATGTTTCACTCAAGACTGGGTTACTTTTTAGACAAATTATCTTAGCTCAAGTAGGGCTTTATTGAGGAGAAATGTAATACCTGTATTATTAGACACTAAATTAAGATGACCTTGCCACAGAATAACTATATTTTAATGTACTCTTCATAATTAAAAGCAAATCTCTATATACCTTAGGCTGATTTTTTAAAGCATCCATTTAAGTATTCCTGTTGTTCTAAGTAGACACATTAAGACACCATAAGCAGGTACCAAAAAATAAAAACCCTGATATTCTTTGAAATCTGGCAACACACTTTTCATTAGAAAACTCGAGGGCTTTGCTCCTTGAGCTGGGAAAGTTCATCTTAAAAAGGGTGAGGCTTGCATTGTTTCTTAAGATCAGTTTGAGACTGAAGACTTGAGGAAACAGGAGGATGGACAAGAATGAACACAATGACTCCTGGTAAAGATGCTTCCAGCAGTAGTTGAGAAACCAGCCCTGCCATACCCAAACCAAGCAACATGGAGCTTGCCTTGTGCATGAAGACAGCAGCATTTCCAGCTACTCTTTTCCTTCCACATTAGCAGGTATTCCAGCTTGTTGCAGCAGAAGCAAACCTGCTCTATTGTGACTATGGAAATAGTGCCTTCGTGCTCAGGTCTGTAGCAGTCAGGTCTGGAGCAGTGTGCTCACTGCTTCTGTAGATGGTACAGACCAAGGGGATCAGCCCAGCATACAGAGCCCATGCCAGGGGGTTAGGTGCAAGGCTAGCCAACCAAAATCACACAGCTCAACCCGAGCTCTCAGCTAACTCTGCCACTCCACTGCCTTCCCGAGTCTACACTCGCAAACGCACAGGCAGTCAGGAAAACCAAATGGTTATGAAGATGAAAACTCAAGCAACAACATGTGCTACAGCATTTGGCAGCCAATAGGATTGTCAAACGGCACCCATGAGCTGGATTTGCAGTAAATCAGAACAGCTCCATGGATATTCTGTCCCAGCCTATGAGTGCTTATGAGAGTTTGGAAGCAGACTTGTAAGGCAAACGCCAGGGCACAGCGAGCATTTCGTGCTGCCCTGACTCAGGCAGATCCTGCTCTTCCTTACAGAGAGAGGAGAAAAAATTCCCTGTTGGTTGTCGCTGAGTTACGGCAGGGCCGATCAGAAGTGAACAGCCCAGGTTTATTGGTGTTATTCTGAATTGACTTTGGCCTCTAAAGCAGGCTGACTGCTGCACAAGGGCTTAACTCAGCACAGGCGCAGGAGGCTGCATCCTCATCTCCTTCCAGTCACTTCCAGTCCATTCACTCCCCACCAAGAACGATGCCAATTCCGATCAAACCCTATTGTACAATCATGACATTCAGATAGCACAAGCCAAGTGCAGAAAACAGCTGAGCTCTCCCACTGTCTGGTGGGTTCAGGAAGAGTTACAGGTGTAGGATTTGGCTTGACTGCTTTGTTTTTTTCCTCATCTGTTTTCATACATCTTTGAGCCTTCCATGACACGTTGCTGAATTCCAGACATGAAAATCAGCTCAAAGCAGATTAATTTTGTTGTAAGGAAGAAAAAAAGATAAATGTGCTGCTCTCTAACCAAGTGAAATTTATAAAAGGTAAAAGCACAACCTTTCCGCAGCCACTTTGAGAGCCCCCCTCTGACATAAGCCCTGTCAGCGGGTGTCAGCCTCTCGCCCTACCTGAGGGCAGAACCAGCCACTCCTCCCCTGGGGCCAGGATTCAGCGGAGCATCCGTGGCAGCCCGGGGGGACAACCACACAGGGAGCCGAGCAGGTGGCCACGCATGCTGCCTCTCCCACCTGCTGCCCCGTGCCGAGCTACAATGAACTTGTCAGGCCGTGCTATTGTCACCGACCACAGCTGTCAGCTGGGCAGCCAGCGCCTGCGCCCCGCTTCGCCCAGGCGTGCTCCAGCCGCTCGCCGCGAGTTGTTCAGGAGCTGTTTTCAGGAGCACCCTGTCGCTCAGAGGGGCTTTTGCCTGGCTTTCCTCATGCATGATTTCCCTTCTTTCCACCCACCTTCTCCGGCTGCTCGTCTAACCACTGCTTTCTTCACTCTGCAGGGGTTCTGAGTCATCCTTGCCGGTTTCTGGCTTGCTCACCACGGAGCTGTCCCAGCGGTTGCTGTCTGATGGGACCCCAAAACACTACCCACAGAAATTACTCCCTTCTTGTCCCTCAGTGTGAAGTCACACCAAACAGTTTCAATTTCTGAGGCAATACTTGGTTACCTGCCCACATACAGCCCCACTTCGCTGCAGTTTTAAACACAAAAAGATTCCTCTTTCACCTGAAAGTCCATCAGAGTCTAACAGCAGAGCTTCCCACAGCTCCAGACAGTCCTGTGTCCCTTTCCCCACCACTGTGGCTCTGCACAGCCCTTCCTCTGCTCAGTCCCAGCCATTCCCATCTCCTATCTCCAGCTTTGCTCTTTGTTTCCATTCTTGGCTTCCTCCCTCCTTCTCAGGGTTTCATGGACGAACAGAGATCTGGGATTCTCTTGACAGTCTTGCTGTGATTAGCCCTAGCAGCTCTTGCTCCATCCACCCTCAAACTCTCAGAGCTTTTTGACCTTGCTCTCTGTGCCATGAGCAGCACCATCAGAGTGTGTATCATCCCTCATGTGCTTTTCTGCCTCTGCCTTATACTTAATTTTCAGTGAAGAGCCTTAGCCAGAGAAGACAGCAAAGAGCAAAGCAGCAAGCACCCTTGTGAAGAGGAGCCAGTGCTATGGAAAGTGTTCAGGTTGTGCTTGGAAAGCTGCAAACTGGCTTCAAAAGCAAGCATGGAGACGGAAGTGAACCAAGAAAGACAACACTAGAGCAGGTTCTCCTTTATTCCATCTGAAAGAGTGATTAGTGATTTGTGCTGTGCAGTTCAACACAGTTTCCTGTGAGTTAGTCCTTTTTCATGGAAGGCTTACCTGCACTGTAGGACCACAGCCTAAAGCTAGACAAAAGAGAGGAAGACTCTGCTGTGTACTGTACAGAAGGGAAGACATCTCTGGCTTTGCAGATCTGTCAGGGTGAACATGGAAAATCTGGTGTCCATGTGAATTTTGAACATCACGGGACTATAAAAGCTTGAACTGAGGAACAGAAGGCTTGTGTCAGACAGGAGCTTCCTCTCCCTAGGAACAGTTTGAGAGTTGATAACAGAGAGAAAGTTGGAACCTCCATCTAAGAAGGTTTTTGGGCAGTTTAAAAGAGTGTCCTGACATGAGGAAGGGACACAGGCTGCTTTATTTTCCCTGCCTTTCTCAGTATGAAAGTGAAAAGAAGTGCAGAGATTTTACTACAGTCCCCCCATGCAGCAGAACTATGTCCTTTCCTCTCTGAGCACTTGGCAGAGATTGAAAAGGAGGTCAACTTCATAAAGATCAATGTAGGAAAGCCACAAGCATGACAAGGCAGAAAAAAAACCCTAAACCCCTGAAAATTCTACCCTTGATGAGTTTAGAGGAGGATCACATTTCAGATCTTCAAAGAGGTCCTGCAAGTGTTTTTTTGTTTTACTGAATACTTATTCCAGGTACTCCAAAATATTTCAGCCTGGAAAGGGTAGAAAAGGCTCTCAGAGACAATCTTCTCTTGCTGCACAAAGATGTAGCACAAGGTGTGTACACACTGGGCTGGCTGACTCTAAAATGGTGTTTCAAAGTGAAACCACCAACCCTGATGTGCCAAAACTAGCACAAGACAAGCCTCCTTACCTGCCAGCCCCATGCTCTCCGTTGGCCTCCTGCTGAATAAAGGGGTCACATTGAAGTCGAAAGCATTCCTCATGAGCAGTTTGAGGGCACAG
Organism: Ramphastos sulfuratus; assembly: GCA_013399055.1. Taxonomy (NCBI): domain Eukaryota; kingdom Metazoa; phylum Chordata; class Aves; order Piciformes; family Ramphastidae; genus Ramphastos; species Ramphastos sulfuratus. The sequence goes on from WBNM01005711.1 coordinate 267,916, forward strand.
GAACCTCCCCAGCCTGTGACAAGCTGGAAGAGCTGCTGGGTACACCAGCTGCTCCGCTGGAGCACCGACACAGCAAAGCTCCCCAGTGCACCGCGACAGCTTCAGTGAGCAGGTCTCCGACTGTGCAAACTGCTTTCAGAATCAATTACCCATCTCAGCCTCTTCCGGGCAAGAAGCTACATCCCACTCGGTTGGGACTGTTTTCTGCAGCCTTACAAAAAGAAGGCAGAGACACACTGGAATGTGTTTGCACAGTGAAATGCTAAGCGGGCTCTTGGCTCCAGGCACAGGGCAAACATGCACCTGAGCAGAGGGGAAGCTGGGAGCAAGATGCTCAGCAGCTACCGAAGGACTGGTGGAAAATAAAGGCTCAAGAGCTGCACAAGACCAGGAAGACACAGGCTCTGACCTCAGAGAGGGAAATATGTGCTGTGGCCAGAAGCAAAGAGGCAATATGGAGACAGGAAGCCTGCAGAAGACACAGATACCATGAGGAGAAGAAAGAATCTTTTATGAAACTCCAGGAAAAGCATGGCCAAGGACTGCTCTGAAGCTCTGATCAGGAGCAGAGTTTAGGGGAATCCACAAAACAGGGTGAAGGACTGCAGCTCCCCAGACCTATTTTTAGATACCAGAACCAAAGTGTGATGAATTACCAACAGGTCTCTGCTGCCTATGGAGGAATCACCTCCTACACATCAGCCCTGCAGGTCAGCATGTTCTGCCAGTGCACCCACCTTCCTGACAGCGTGAACCTCAAGGCAGAAAATGCACAGGAAAAGAGATTTCATAGAAAAGCTGGAAGGAGAACTGCTGCCTTCTCCCAGATCTGCAGCTCTGTGACAGCTGAAGCCTCCCTGTCCCCTCGTACCTCACCTCTGTCCCCAGAGCCAGGGCTGGGAGCACATTTGGAGAGGACAAGAGAAGAGCTGGCATGGTGGAACAGCACAACTTGGAGCTTGTGCCCGTGGGCAGCAAGCAGGAGGCTTCATTCCGGGCTGCTCCTCAGATTCCTTTTCTCTGAACCTACAACCAATACACAGAAGCATTTTCTGCTGTGGCAAAATTCCTGATTTTCCAGAGTTCCAAAGAAAAATACAGCTCACACCATGGCTCATGCCATAGCTACTGGCAAGGATGAGGCAAGAGACCCATCTCCATGCCCTCCTGGCAGGGTAGCAGGGGCTGCAGCACACGTCGAGCCTCAATGCAGGCACCTCTGAAGCTCTCACTCCTTCCCTTCAGTCCAAGGGAAGGATTTGAAGGCTTCTTTAATTATTAACCGGTTTGTTTTGTTTTTCCTCTCCACTTGAGAGCCGCAGCTCTTTGGAGGCTGGAGAGCAGCTTTAGGGAGCGCCAGCACTGATGGGCCCGGCCACGGACCCGGCACCAGCCGTACCCACCCGCGGCTGCATATTCCCTTACAGGCTGCTCCCATTACAGTAATGGGAACGACGTGTGCAGAGGAACCAGAGAGAGTCTAATGTCTTTATATTATACCACCAATTAAGTACTCGGGGTCGCGTCCTCAGCTGATGTAAAGTAGTTGAGATCCACTGAACTTAATGGATCTCTGCTGATTTACACCAGCTGAGGAGCTGGCCCTCCCTCACTCCTATTAAAACAGCCGACCCGTTCCAGCAGCCTTCCTGTTTAACAGCCTCGTACTCCAGCCAGGCTCTGCCATCACTCCACTCCATAAACCACAAGCTTTATTATCTAATAATTAGTTTTTCAAGTTAAGTTTCACAGTCGTGTTTTAAGAACTGCTGCCCTTAGGGCAGGTGGGGAGTTTTGAAGAGACTTGAAGTGGTGGGAGCAAAGCAAAGGAAAAGCTTTGCCAGGTTGCTCGAGGTGTTCGGCCCCTGGTGATGCAGAGGGTCCTTTGCAAAGATGTTAGACCTACAGTCCTTTTAGCAGGGCCTGTTGAGACAGGACGAGGGGTGATCAGTTTAAACTAAAAGAGGGAGATTGAGATTAGAGAGAAAGAAGACATTTTTTATACTGAGAGTGGTGAGACCCTGGCCCAGGTTGCTCAGAAAGGTGTAGATGCCCCATCCCTGGAAGCATTTGAAGCCAGGCTGGACAGGGTTGTGAGCACCCTGATCTAGTAGGGGGTGCCCCTGCTGACAAGCAGGGCAGTTGGACTAGATGACCTTTAAGGTTCCTTCCAACCCAAACCATTCTATCATCTATGGTTCCACCACCCCTTACAAGCACCTGGGAGTTAGTTAGCATGGATTCAAGCTGAGGCACTTCTCTTGCAAACACATAGTTGATTTTAACCACAGGACCAGCCTCGTGGATTTTAACAAGCCTCCTAAGCGGTGCAAAGACAAGCCTGGGTGCAAGTACCTACCCAGGAAGGGCACAGGATAAACACTGAGGATCAGCGAGTTCTGAAGTGCCAAAATACAGAATCACAGAATTGCCTGGACTGGAAAAGACCTTTCAGATCACCGAGATCAATCATACGATTCCAATCAGTCAATTCTGATCATTAGATTTTAATCATTCCATTCCAATCATTAGACTGAGCGTTCCTGGCACAGAGCAAGCTTCCCTAAATTTTTTTTTTTTCAGTGATACACAACTGGACAGAAAAATGGTGCTGGGCCACATCCTTCCCCTGCATGCTGCTCTCACTGGATACTTGGGTGTCCTAACCCTGCTACCCCAATAAAGGAGCTAAGCTGAAGAAGAACAGATTAAACAATAAATAAAATATTGTTTTTACATATAAAATATTATTTTTACAATCATAGATGATTCACTCTCACAGTAAAACATGGTTTCCCAAACCAGTATACATTAGCCTCAGCAGGCACACATCTTACTCCTTTCCTTCCTTCTGTAGCTGGATGGAATGAAGAACGTGTAATGCCTTTCTGCCAGCAGAAGGAATAAAAGCAGCATGGATCTGGGGGGTAGATCAAGACAGCCTGTGAACACAAACATTCTCAAGGAGGAATGTAATATGGACAGCTCTTACAGAGACGGCTCTTGTGCAATAACTTAAACAGTACAGATTACTACTTGGGGAAATAAAAGACAACATAACTTTGAAACTTGAAAAGCTCTTCCTTCGTTGTAATCAATTGCAATAATCCATGTCAGTGATTTAGATGAAGATCAACTTTACCTTTCTTTGCTGATGACACAAAACTAAGAGCAATAAAAAACTTAAGTGCATTTGTGCACAACTAATGGATTGGATGTGGCATGTGCCAATGGAAGTCGGTATGTATAATGCAGCACATACTGGATGCCAAATTAATGGGATCATTTGGGCATTCTGGAACACTTGTGGCATCAACCTTAAGTCACTTAAGGAGCCTGGCAGGGGTTGACGACCTTCCATTTTCCAAAGATTGAAGAAGCATAGTAATACTGTAGGCAAAACATGACAATGAATTCCATTCCCTACATCCAGATGCTGTTTAGTCCAAAGCTGGAAGACAATAAAACCAAGGCAATGAGACCATACCTGGTGTCCCTAATAAAAAGTACATAAAAATACAGCTTCACCTGAGCAGGGACCTGAAGGTTCAGGAACATGGAAGACAGACCAGACACTGCTAATTGTGCACAATTAGGTGTCTTCCCACTAAGCTTCGAGGACCTCCACTGGGCCATGGGGCTCACACTGATTGTCCATGGTGTCTGCTTCCCACCTTGATTAGCTCCCAAAGGCAACCAGTCATAGCACACAGAGATATGCCTCTCGCTACCAACATGTAACACACTGAATTACTGCTCATCTGCAGAGACTTGCTCAAGTAGCTCAGAGGACTGATAAAGCTGCAGACAGTGCAATTTTCTCCCATGTCTCCACACTGGTCTGAAACTTGAGCAACTGGGCCCAAACTAGGACAAAACAAACAAGTACAGCTTTGCAGACTTGGCTGGCATGGGGACAGAAACAGCTGTGTCTAACCCCATAGTCCTGCTGCAGGGCAGGGCAGCAGTGAAGGACCCAGTGGACACCATGTGCTGGTAATAATGAAGGTCCTGCTCCCACACGTGAAAGTGTATGATGCTCCACACCATAAACTGAAGCAGAAACACTCAGCTGGACTCCCAATAGGTAAAGAACTACAGGCTCAGGTTGGAAAGTTTACTGAGGATCAACATGGTACCCTTGATGTTACACTCAGATGTTACTGGGAGGTCTGCTGTGGGAGACTACTGTCCAGAAGCAGATTTTACTCCTTTTTTTTTTTTTTTCTTTTTTTTTTAATTGTGAAGGTATTTTTAAAAATGACCTAAGGTCTGGATTCGTGAGGTTTGTTTAGAGCCTGTTCTGCTCAGCACCTCAGCAAGCTCAGACCACTGTCAGTGGAACAGAGTGAATGGACATCAACAACATGGCAGTTCACCAAGATCAGAACATCCAGTGCAGAGCACAGCAACAAACTGCTCCCTACAAAGTGCCAAAACATTCATCTGTGCTGCCCAAAGAACCTGAAAACCATCACAAATGTCTCTGCTCCACACTTAGCTTAAAGCAAGTAATGTATATACCACCTCTCACCAAAATGCCTACCTGCATGGAAGACAAATACTTTCATCTACACAGTTCAACTTGCTCAGACAACACATGAACAGGAATTCTACCAACTCAGGAGGAATAGCTACATGGCCAAGTGCTCACCTGGGTCAGTCACAGCCCTTTAATTATTCCTCATCGGTGATCGTGGTGCAGAAACACATACTTCAAGGAAAAAACCACAGGTGTGTGAGGTGTAAATCTCAGTATTGTTTGTATTAGATATAAGTGAGCTAAATTATGAACTAGCTGAGCAAAACACTTCTGTAAACCAAGGTTTTGAATATTGCGTAGTTTGCATGTTTAACAGGGCCGAGCTTTCATCACAGAGAGGAGAGGGAGAGCTAATAACCCATTGATTTTAAGGCCCATTTAGGAAAAGAATTGCCTATACAGATCTGATCACTGTGCATTACTTCGTAACATGTAATACCCAGGGCACAAAATAATGCTGAGAGATGCAAATTACAGCACTATTTTTATCCTGAGAGGGGCTGTGTCTGTGCATGAGAGTATGGTATGGGGGCTGCTTTGGGCTTGGGCTTAAAGCAGTCAGGAGAGACTCTGAGGAAATGGGTGATGCTCCTCCATACAGCTCTAGTTACCCTGAGCTCTGCCTTGTGCATCCGCCCCCTCAGCTGATCAGCCCGATATGGGAAATCACACAATAAAGCAAAGTGCAGAAAGTCGTCCTCCCAAAGTTAAGTCTCACTAATAACTCAAATGCTTTTTTTCTATCCTTGTGCAGCAAACACAAGCTTTCCTGAACTTAAAACTTCTGAACAGGAGGGCACGTGAGTACAGAGCATGGGCTTCCCAGAGTGCACACCTCATGGGGACAGCATTTCACATGCAGATTTAAAACTGCTTTAGAAAGATCATCCAAATGCTAGGAATTATCAATTTCATACCAGCATCAAGCATCAGCATATTATAACTCAGCTTTATTGGATGTGCAGCATCTTCAGCTCTCTCAGGCTACATCTCCATCACAAGTCTCACATTGCCTGTGCTCTGATGACTCCACCTGAATTAGCCATGCTGCAATACAGCTGCAGGTGCTTCTGCTGCCCTCACACTGCCTGCACGCTCCTGATCTTCACCCTCTACTAAGCAGAGTGTTTTAAGAAGTCTCCCACTGAAGTAAAGGACTAATTAGTAATGAGCGGTAACATGGGGGATGAACCACACTCCCCCACAACTAGCCAGAGCCTACACTGCAAGCAGGCTGCTTCAGAAATTGCGAAATCAAACTGCTGCCCAAATACGACAGCCTGACCCCAGCTGGCCACCACACAGCTCAAGTCAGTATGTGGATGGGACAATCAACAGCACCAGGACAACAGCCCTCTCCTCCACGGAACACCCACATTCCCCAGGATTACATTCTTTGGGACAGAGAGGCTCGAGCTAATAAAGTCCATGCAAGCCTCCATGGGTGGCTTTGTCTATTGATGGACCTTCAGAGACGCAGCAGGGATCATTGGACAGCCCTGTGGCACCTGAATCGGACTGGCAGCGGGCACTGCTCTCACCCAAAGAAGGAAACACTGCATCTGTTCCCACTGGTGGCTATTTTTAAAGAATAAATTCCTGTAGTTCTGCAGGAGCCTCACTCCTATAAACACTGGGCTACTGGACAAAGTGATTGGAGATAACCCTCACTTCTGTCCCCTTCAGCATGACCACTCACATCAGTGCCGCCGTACCGCCCATGCACTCTTCTCTTGCGTGACGTGGATGCAGGAGGCTGCCCGAACCCTCGTCCCCAGCACATCTCGAAGCCTCAAGACCGGCTCCTCCGAAACAAAGACACCAACTACAACCCCAGCAAGCCCAAGAGCAGCTCCCAGTCTATAAAGCCTTAATAGTCAAATGACTGAAATGGAAGCTACTGGTTTCTGTAGCCCTTTGGGAAGTTGGTGATCTCCGAGGCTTGATCCCGCTGCCTGCGGCACATCCCACGGGCAGCAGTAGTAAGGACAACCCAAGCCAGGCCTGACTGCCGCCGCCGAGCTCAGACCATCGCGCTGCGTTAACGACAGTGCTGGAAGCACTGGGTAGCTCTGCGCTAGATCCTCGCCTGCCACAAAGCTGATTACGGCACTATGCAGCATCATTATGCTCTCTGCAAACGCACAGCTTCTGGCTTACAACAGTTTGGGGGAAAACTGCAGGGAAATCTGGGATGCAGAAGTTTATGGCCATGGGATGCTCTCACGGTCACAGAACAAGGCTGTCTTGAAAACAATGCCATTTGTAGATGTTAGGGGGTACAGAAAAACCATCGAATACGCGCGTGGACGTGGGTGCCCGTGCGTTCTAGCCCCCTAGCACGATTTAGAGCTCGGCTTTACTGCATTTTAACTGCCAGGCGGGTTCCTCCCGGCCCTTCTGCAGGCGGTACCTCTCTGCTCTTCATAGTGAGCTAACGCGGAGACACCCCCTCTCCCACCCCAGCCCCGGTGTCGGGGACCAGCGGGTGACAAACCCATGGCAGATCAGCCGGGTAGGACCCACAGCCTGGCCGCTCCGCGCCTCGCTCCCCGGTGCAGGAGACCGGCTAACGCGGGGCCGGTGAACCAGCTGTAGATCGCCGCGTACCGAAACGCTTGAAACAAACGGGGAGAGCTTTTAGCTGATGAACAGCAAGAGCAGGGCTCGGTGGGGACAGTGGCAGGGCCCCGCACCGCCGGAGCGCGGCGTTTCCCCAGACCTCTCAGCCAGGTATTTTTTTTCCCCGTTGGTTTTGTTTTTTTAATGTGGGTTTGGGTTTTTTGGTTTTTGTTTGGGTGGGTTGGTTTTTTTTGTTTTTTTTTTTTTGGTGTGGTTTGTTGGCTTCTCCCCCCACTCGATCCCACCCCATTTCTCTACCGGACACCTTCAGCGCAGGCTGCACATTTCTGCTGATTAATAGGTCCAGCTGCACCATCACCTCTACAACCTTCCCGCAACAAACCAAAACCCGGCTACAATCTCCGCCTGTGCCCTGGCACCACGGAGAAAAGGACTGGCTAGGGAAATGTTTTCTTAATCACTTTCCCTATCTACCCCAAAAATGCCCTTGCCGTGGCAGGGCCGGGGGAACAGCGAGCCCAGAACCAGGATAATTCTTTAAACTCCTCCAGACTCCCAGTACCCGCCGTGGGTAAGGCAAAGCCCCACTCGCTCTCTGCGGGACGGGATGCTGCCTGGAATGCCATTGACTCCCAAAAATACATTTTTTTTGCGGCTGTCGGGGGACCGGTCACCCGGACCAGCAGAACTACGGAAATTTGATCTTTAAAAAAATACCTTTCCACCACCGCAGGTTGTTCTGAGAGCTGAGTTGAGGGCGAGTTCCTGGGAACCGCTCACAGCAGAAGCAGGGAAAACGAAAAGCGCTGGATGTCTGCCGGTGGGCCATTTATACCGCGGGGCTGCGGCGGAAAAATTACCGGGCATTGGTAGGGCCTTGCACCAGTCACACCGTCAGTCCCGGAAAGCAGCTGTCTCTGCACCCACCCCTCCCGGCCGCTGCCCAAGCGGCCGTTCCGACGCCGTCCCAAACCCGGGGCTCTTCCGGCCACTTCTGCCCGGTCCCGGGCGGAGCGACCGGGAACACCGCGTACAACCTGCTCCGGTGCACTTCCCTCAGCTCTACTCCCAATTCACTCACCAGCCCCGGTCCCACTCCCTTTCCCGTTCCGGTCCCTCCCCGCCCCAGCCGGCTCCTTATCTCCGTCTCTGTCGAAGGACGGCGGATCCTGGCCGTTGTTGCCCGCCCTGAGCGCCCCGGGCCCAGGCTCAGGTTCGGCTCTTCCCAGGCACGGCGGCAGAGCAGGGAGCGGAGAGGCGTTTGTAAAGAAAACGTTTATTTACACGTCTCGGCAAGTACAAAGTATTATACATGGTCTGTGTCAACCCCAAATCTTCTTTATTATGAAACATAAGGCGCTTTCTCTAGAGTCGGTGGCGAAAGGAGAGGGTGCGGGTGCTCTTTCAGTGCGCTAAAGCTCGTTGGCTGGGAAGGTGAGAACAAAACCTAGTGAGGGGTGCTTGAAAGGAGCCCTTATTACTGCGGTGAATAAATTACAGCTGACATTAACTTCACCTGGGACAGATGGAAGCTACCGCTTTTCAGCTTAATAGGGTTTCCTAAGCTAATGAGTCAGCACCGGCTCCACTTAGTCTCCGCCGCTAAGTGATAGGGAGGGAGGTGGTGTTTTTTTTTTTTTCGTTTAGCCTATCCTCAGAACAGGAAACAAAAATAAAATAATAAATAGCCTTTTGTTCCAAAGCCAACACAAAATACCTATGTTCAGATTTCGATATAAATAATCGAGGTTTTATATAATTCCATATTAATAGTGCCCAAAATCTCGATGCATAAATAAATTAAATTATTAACACTTCTTACAAAAAGTGACATATTTCCCTTCCTAGTGGAACATCGACACGAATATACAAGCGGAGCGCGGGGCCCCGCTACGCTAGCGCCCGGCAGCTCTGCTCCGCGCCGGCCTCGGGTAAGCACCGCGGCGGCCCCGGCCCCAGGCCCGGGTCCCGGCCCCGCAGGCATCGCTCGCTGCTCTCTGCGCCCGCCCCGTCTGCTGCGAGTCGCGGCCCCGGGGCCGGGGGAGAGCCGCCGGCCGAGCTCTGCCGGCGAGTCCTCTGCGCTGCCCGTGCCGCCTGGCTCAGACGAGGGAAGTGACCGGGGGGATCTTGGCGCTCTCCTCCTCCCAGGGCTGCAGGTTCTGCAGCGCGAACAGCGACGAGTTGTGCAGGCACAGCGGGTCGGGCTGGATCGACTCGTTCAGCGACTTCTGGAAGGCGTCGTGCTGCAGCTGCAGCATCAGCCGGCTTGCCTGCTGCCGCTCGGCCTCCCGCTCCTCCGCCGTCTGCCGCCTGCCGGGGGACACGCTCAGCCCGCGCACCGGGATGCTCAGCGGGGACCGGGCACCTCCGGCCGCGGAGCACAGCACGGGCCTGCTGGCTCAGCTCCAGCGGACAACGGGGCTGCTTGTACCGGGGCCGGGCTCGGCCAGGCGGGTGGCAGCCTCTCGGCCTGAAACCGAGATTTCCGGGCGGCGAAAAACGCCTGGAAACCCCCCGCTTCCCAAAAAGCCCCTTTCCCAATAGACCCTCCTTTTCCCAATATCCCCCCATTGTTGTCTTTTAAAAATATTTTCTTGTTTTCCGAATAATCCCCCCTTTTTTCCGAATAATCCCCCGTTTTAACGAATAATGCCCCATATTTATGAATGGGGACTCTACAAAAGAAAATGATAGAAATAAATAGCAACGATATTGTAATAAGAACAAAAATTGGACCCCAGCCGTGTTGCTGCCGGCAAGGGATGCGATCGCGGCTGGAGCCGGGGCTTCCCGGGGGGCGGCGGTGGGACGGGGCGGCCCCGGGGGCGCGGGACTCACCGCCACTTGGTGCGCCGGTTCTGGAACCAGGTCTTGACCTGGGCGTCCGTCATCTTGAGGGACTTGGCGAGGGCAGCGCGCTCGGCCGAGGCCAGGTACTTCTGACGGTGGAAGCGCTTCTCCAGCTCGCAGATCTGCACCCGGGAGAAGGACGTCCGCGGTTTCTTGCGCTTCGGCGGAGTCCGGTTCTGGTAGGGGTGCCCGATCCGCCGTGTCACCGTGAAGGGCGTCAGCGCCGCCGCCGCTGCCCGGATGGGAAGCAGAGGGGTCAGCCCCGCGCCCCCCACGGTGCCGGCTGCTCCCCCCCACACCCCGTCCCGAGGCCGCGGCTCTGCCTGACGGCCGCCCGCCGTCCCCCAAAGGGACGGCGTCTCCTCGAAGTCCCCCTTCCACGTTTCGCCGCTGGTATGCAGGAGACGAACGGGACACGGGACCCGGGACCCTGCCGCCACCCTGGGGGTCCCCGCCGCCAGCGCCGAGGCGGCCGCGCTATCCGCTCCGGGAGAAGCGCGTATTTTTGGAATCGTTGCGAGTATGGGGGAGGCAACCGTCCAGCGGGCCGCCTCCGCTTTCATCTCTGTGATTATCGCTATCATTATTTCGTTTCCTATTTTTTATTCGCTTTTTCGTTCGTTGTCGGACGGGGGTTCGTCGCCCGCGCCGCCGAGCCCCGGCGCCTTACCTGTGAACCGGTCCTTGACGAAGCGCCGGCTGCTCTCCATCCAAGGGAAGTTGAGGCTGCCCAGGCTGGGCACTGCGGGCATTGCCGGGATGGCGCTGGAGATGGGCGGTGGCACTGCCCCAGGGATAGGCCTGTGCGCCGGCACCCGGATCACGCCGGCCGGGGCCAGGCTGAGGTTGACACTGTAAGATCCAGAGTCCTCGAAGGGAGCGGCGATGGCCGGGAAAGGGGCCGGCAGGGCCGGGTAGGGCGCGCCTCCGCGGCCACCGGGGCCGCCCAAGAAGGTCGTGCCGTCGGGGCCCCGGGGGGGCGGCGGAGCAGCACTGTCCTGCTCGGGGCTGTTGAGGATCTGGTCGATGCCGAAGCTGATGGGCTCGTGCTGGTGTTGGCNCCGGCCCGCCGCCTGACCCGCGATTCGAGGGTCCCGGCGCCACCATCACCTCCCGGCCTGTGCCCTTCCATCGGCTCACCACCCCTGACGGTGCCCAGCTGCTGCAGCCCTGGACGGCGAGGATCAGTCTCTGTACCCCTCGGTGGCTGCCCGTCCGCTAAACAGCGACGCGGGACGCCCGCCCCGACGGCAGTGCGGAGTGTCGACCCGAGAGGGTGTCCGGAGCCAGGCCGGGCGGTTGCCAGGGCCCCGCGGGGCGAGATTCCGTTTGGGTTTTATTTGCACCCAGGCAGCGGGAGCCCATCGCGCCCGCAGAGCGAGTTTGCAGACGCTCCCTGACGTCCAAATTGGACTAAAGGCGTTAACAATTAAATAAGGCTCAGGCGCATTTACTTAGTTTCCCGCTTATAAAGGGAAATGAAAACGGGGAATAGAATTTCCCTGTTAATAGAATGTAATGGCATTTGATCAGCACCTGGCAGGGCGATCCCGGGATGCCGGAGCGGTGACAGGAGGGACTTGATTAGTTTTTAAACCTTAGGATTCAATTACCGCAGCGCGCCCAATCGTTTCGGCGGCAGCGGACACGGACAGACCTGCCGGGCCACGCTCCCCACCGGTTCGTTCCCCGCCGCCGAGACCCCACGAAAAAAGGCGAGGCCGGGTGGGACCTTCCCCGCCCTGTCTGCTCTGCAGGGTACGGCCGGGCGCTGGCCCGGAGCTGCCGGTTAAAGTTCCCCGTCCGGCCTCGACGGAGGCATGTCCCTGACGGTTGCCGTCGCGGGGAGACTTCCTCATCTAGTGGCACAGAGCGACCCCCGCCCCGCCCTGTGGTCATTAACACGGCTATTAAACACACCACCCCTCGGTGCCACCTCAGGCCCCGGGCACTCTAATTGGATTGTCCCCGCTCCGTGCGGCGGGTCGGAGCGGAGCCGCCATCAGCCGCCGGTCCCCTGGAGAGGAGCTAATCGGATTGACACGATCCCGTGGCAAGATGGTGCGGGGCCGGGTGGGGCCGGGCAGTGCCACCGGCAAGTGCCGCGGGTGCCCAGCCCCTGGGACACGGCTGCGTCCCGGCCTGGTGGGGAGGGCAGGAAGGCAATGGGGCGGGAGAAAAGGAGGGGGAAAAGGGAAAGGGAGCGGGGGGGGGGAGGGAAAAAAAAAACCAGGCAACCGGGGGAGGCTAAATAAATAAATAAAGTGACACCCAGTCCTGAATCAGGGCAGGCTTTGTTAGAGAAAATTGCGGCTTGATCTGCATAATGGGAACTCGGGCTGCCCAAGGCGATCTTTTTATTGCGTGTGTGTCTGCTGTTATCAATTTTGTGAACGATTTCACAGGGAGCCTGGCAGACTTGAGCTGGAATAATATGCAAAGATGAGCTTTGAATAATGAATGATGTGCTTTTAAACCAATTCCAAAGTGTCTGTGATAGTACAATATGAAAAGGGGTGGTAAGTAATAGTATATTTAAAAGGCGCTAGTATGTTTTTATTACTATATTTAAAAAGATATCTATATTATTTTTGTGAAATGGATAATATATCACAGAGTCTTTGATAATCAGCTAAACAATACATTTTTCTTTGGGAAAACTCTCCTGGTTTTTACACAGTTAAATATCCAGTATCCGTGCACCGCTTTGTAACGCTCGGCTACCTTATTAAATATTAACTCTATTTTAATATTAGCTTTTAAATTTAATATGTTGACGTTCTGCAGTTTTACTTTAATTATGTTTTATAATTAATAACCCAGGACGTATGTTATCTTTAAATGCAGCTCTGCAGCCTCCTCTGCCTTGCCCCTCCGCGGCAGCGCAGCCCGCGGCCCCGCTCCGCACCCAATACCCGCCCCGCACTGTGCCGGGTGCCGCGTTTCGTTGTGGCCCGGCCGGGCTCCACTCTCTTACTCCGCTCCCCGGGACACCCACGTCCACCCGGCGAGTAGCGAGGGAACTGCGACCCCGGGTCAGAGCTGGGTCCTCTGGTGACCCCGGCACGGCACTGTGCAGCGATCCTCAGCAGTGTCCAGGGTCGGGCAGGTGCTGATGGGGTGACTGTCGTGCGGGGCTGAACGTGTCCTCCCAGACTCGGGCTACTCTGTGCCATTGGGGAGCCAGACCCCACTCAAGGTTGGTTCTGCTGGGCATGGGCAGTGACACCTTCAGGCGGGCACAGGGCACCTACAGTGTGTTCCCAGTGCCCCGTGCCAAAGCAGCTCCCTATGACAAAGGGTGCACCTGGGTGTAAAGAGCCCTATAGCTATCTGAGCTCCAGCCAGGCATGGCATGGTATGGCATGGCATGGCATGGTATGGCATGGCATGGCATGGCATGCATAGCATGCATAGCACAGCAAAACACAGTCTTTGCTTGACAAGTTATGGTATAACATGGCACAGCCTTCACGTGGCATGGTACAGCATGTCATAAGGCCAGGCTACAAGTGCTAGGGCTGCCTCTAATCCAGACACAGGGGGATGGGTGGGTGCAGCACCAGGGTGATGGGCACGGGTGCACACTGAGCACCCTGTGGCTGGAGACTCACAGCACCAAGCAGGGCAGCAGTAAGAGCAATGTGGGTGGGGCAGGCGGGGAGGGGAGAGCTCCAGGAGGCCGTGAAGGAAGGCTGAGAGGTGAAGCATTGTCATTCCCGTAAAACACAAACAGCACACGGTACCAGTGCTAACTGAGATGTGGCACCGAGTGTGTGGTTGTGGCAGAAAGCAGTGGGGCATGGCCACATTGCCATGGTGTAGCATAACTCCCTTGGCCCCAGTGGGGAGCATAGCCAAGCTGCTCTGCCAGGCTGGGCTGGCATGGGGATGGGGGTCTAGAGGTTGCTGCACCCAGCCATCTGCAAAGCATTGGGGTACATAGTTAAAAGGATGAAACAATGTAAGAGGAATGATCACCTCCCTGGCACCACTGTGCAGACACCCACCTGGTTTGTCACTGGGGGTCACTGGAGACAGAGGCATAGCACCTGGCTCACCCAATCCCTGACCCCCCAAGCTGCTCCTAAGACTGGCTGCCATGGAAGGGACATGCTACAGCTTACCAGGGTCACTGGGTTTGGTTATGGTGGAGCACTCCTCATGCCCAGGATTGTCCCTGGGCTGAGAGGGCCACAATGGGAGGGTGTCCCTGCAGGACCCGCTTCCTCGCAGGACTCCCCATCTGTCCAACAGTGGCTAATGCCACCATTCAGCTTTTCAAGTGCTTTCCTGTAGAGTGAGGTAATAAAAACACACAATGAAATATGCACTGACCTAACACCAAACACTTCTGCCTTCCAAGAGAGATAACTTCAGCATCCCTCTTCCACTGCAGCACTAGACATTTCTGTATCCACATTTGTGGAGGTCTGCCAGCAGTGACACAAGCTGTGCCATCAGTACATCCCACGGGCATCAACGAGTACCACATCCATGTTCCTTGGGCTGTACTACAAGGGGAAACAAACAGGGCTGCAGCTCCAGCAGCCACAACCACCGGAAAGCAGTATGGCCTCTTGCCTGGGAGTGTCCTAATGCCATAGCAAATGAAATCCTCATCTGGATGTGGTCAGCAATGCCAAGATGATTTTTAGTGCCCAGGAGACGTGAGGACAGGGAGATCACCTGGGCTGGTGTTTCTTTAGCGCCTTACTGCCAAGGGGTCCCTGGAGGTTCCGCAGGGCCAAGCACACTACACAAGTGGTCCCTGTTAGGACCAGACTGAGCACTGAGTAGCTGAGGAGCAGAGAAGGACCCTTCCCCACACTGGTCAAGCATCCTTCCTGCATCCTGCTACCTTCTTGGGGCCAACAACAGATGGCACAACAGGGACCAAGAGTGACCCATAGTTTTAAATCTGGCTTCACCAGGCAGGTGCCCCATGCCATCCCTGGCACAGCACAGAGGTCCCCCCAGGGATGGGCTCAGCCCCATGGTCCAGGAAGGATGCCCAGCCACGATGGGGATAGGCAGCATCCCTGCAACCTTGGGTTCACTGTCAAAGCCCAGCCTGGGCCAAAGCATCCCTACGCCTTTGTTTTTTTGTTTTTTTGTTTTTTTTTTAAATGTCTGGTTTACAACGAGACATTTTGTTTCTAACGCGAGAGAGACAGGTCTGTGGGAATGAGCCCAAGAAAAAGCGCTGCGGAGCTCCTGCAGCCTTTCCAGAGCAGCAGCAGCAGCTCCTCACACCGGGCCGGTACCTGCTGGACCGCTTACTACGCAGCTCCGGTCTCTACCCGGCACAGCTGCCCCGCGTAGGGTCCGCAGCGCGGTGGACACTCTGGTGGCAACCCCAGAGGCACAGAGGCCACTTTGGACACTGGAGACACGGCTGCTGGGGCTCCAGCAGCCGCTGCGAGGAGGTCGCGGGGCTGCTACTACCCCGCCCTGCGTTCACCGCGTCTGCTCAAGCAGAGCCTGCGATGCTGTGCCCGGCTGGAGAGAGAACACTTCAGAACTGAGGAGTCTTCCCACCACGCAGCCATGCAGCCTGCAACCACTGCGCATACAGTGCAGCCGCAGGGGTAGAGGTGCAAGTGAGTCATGGTGGTGCCCAGCTGTACCCACAGAGCTCCTCCTGGGAAATGGCAGCAGCAAATTTGCCTGCGACGGTGCTGTGGAAACGCAGGCTGAGGGTCTTTAGTGAGCCCAAGGGGTTGGATCACACCCAGAACTGCTGAGCACCTGCTTCTGCCACTGCTTAACTGCTGTGCTGGGGTTTTAGTCCAGCCCAGGGCTGGCCCTCATACCACCTTGAGGAGCTCCAGAGAGCATTATCCAGCCTGGTACATCTGTTCAGTTGCCTTTCTGCATTTCCAGCTCCTCTCACATCCCCCCTTCTCCAACACCCCATCTGTGCATGTTCTGGGCTGCACTCCCAGGCATGCTGTCCCGTATGGCCAGGGGTCCAGGAGCTCTAGTTTCTACAAAGGCTCCTTCCTTCGGGGCTTGGGACCAGCAATGGTCATAGTGACCCTCACCTGTGTTACTACCTAGCAGCTGAAGGCCAGTGCTTAGAGGAAGAGAGGTTTGACCAGTATCTGACCTACAGCTTGTGTCTTCAGCAGCACCTTTATGCTGTCTGTCACATTGCCAGCAACAAATCCTCTTTTTCTAAAGAATGCTAAAGGCCATGTCAGCTCTCACACATCAAACTCCTTAATTGTCCTCAGACTCTCCTTTAATGGGCAGGATTTCACAGGCTGGGAGCTGGTCTCTAACCCTGGCAGCTGGGATGCTGCTGCAGAGCCCATTCAGGGCTGCAGGAGGCACTGAGGGTTTGTGGGGATGTACCACTCACTAAAGCCATCACCTGTTGCTTCGGGGTTTGTCTCTTCCCATAGAGTGACTGAACCGCAGTATCTCACTGCATGAGAAAGCAGCAGCAGATGCTGAGACGTTTCTGCTATAGCTCTTGGCTTTGGCAGCAGATTTTGAAGCGGGCAAGGTCAGTCCTGTTTTCCCCAGCCTTTTCTAGACAGCTATTACTGCATAAACTCAACAGATGCCTGAGTGTTTAGCACATCACTGATTCCATACTATTCAGTGGAAGTCAGCATAGCAGAGCACGGGAAGAAGTTGTTCTTCACCTGTAGCCCTGGAAATGGCATCCATTTATGTGCTGCAGAGCTGCTGTTTTGAGCTCTCTGCTGTGCTCAGTGGCACGCTCCTGAGGAGACACAGTGGGCAGGGAGGAGTTGAGGTGTGCACACAGGAGGGTGATGTGCCCAGACTGTTTTACCTTCTTCTGCAGGGTCCCGTGAAGCAGTGGGGATCCTCCTCAGCAGGGCTGAGCCCCACCGAGATGCCCAGGGGGCTCAACAGGCCCCAGGACAAAGCAGTGGCCTTGCTGCCATGTCCCACGACAGGCAGGGACCCTGGGGTGCCATGCTTAAGGCCATGCTCTTGCTGGCACTGTGCTCTTGGTGCTCGGCAGTGGATGCAGAGTTCTGTTAGTCCATGGGGGTTTCACCAGCTGCTCTTTTCCTGAGGCAAGATTTCTGCTGCTGCAGTGTCTAAAGGTCATTCCCCTCTGCTCCTTCCTTTCAGCTTGGAGGCCTGCACCCCTCTGGCTCTGTCTGGAGAGAGCTGCAGAAGGAGTGGGGCAAGGAGCTTAGGTCTTCCCTCATCAGCGCCTTCTCCATCAGCCAAAGGATATTCCCTATACTCTCCATGGGGAGCTGGAGCCATCAGCCGTTTGAGTGAAGGCTGACCAGTCCACCATGAAGAAACTTCCTCATCCTCTGCATTTCAGTGGGCAGAAACAGTGAGGCCCTCCTCAGAGAGCACACAGCTAAAGGTGGCTCAGCCTCCAACAGACGAACGTGCCTCAATGGTTTTAATGCACATTTCAAAGCCCATCTTTATGGCCTTGCTAACCTTAACCATTAGATTAGAAAAGGCAGAATTTTTAGTTCAGAATCCATGCAACAGTCCAGGAACACCCGAGACAAGATGAGATGGAGAGGGTACAGGGAAGCCTGGGGAAGGAATCACCACTGAAAGGGAAGAGAGCAGAGAGTGACGGGCAGATGGGGCTCAAATTCTTTCTGCCATCTCTGATAAGATCAGACTGTAGTGAAGCCAAGGAGAAATGTCCTGGTCCTGTGGACAAACTCTGAAACATGCAAAGACATCTGGTCTCCCCAAGCAGCAGCATGGGGGAAGGAGGAGGCTGGGAGGTACCACAGATCTGTGTGCAAACAGTGCTTTAACCTGGCTTTTCTCTTTCATTCTTATTTTATACACCAACGTGCAGCTGCTGCCAGTTTTCTACTCCACACGACTTTTGTTGGGCAGATCGCATTAGGATGGATGCCGCAGGTCTCCATTAGGGTTTATTTATCGTGGTACTGTTTGGATCTCGTGCTTACAAATAACTTATGGGCACAGCTTTTGTTTGTGGAAATGTAACTTACATATTTTATTAGGCTTTCTGTAAACCTCAGAAAGAATGTTGTCAAAGAAGTGCCTCTTAACGGCAGCCTGAACTACGGTACATAAAACCTACACTAGCATTATTTTTTAATACCACAAGGAAGCCTGTTATCCCTCCACAGTTTGAAAGGTTTGCTGTCATCGTAAACTCCCACTACAATAAAACATTAACAAGTCTATGGAGTTACTTTGTAAGATGTGTCTGAATTTCTTCAAAGCCTCCTTATGCAAGTGGGGTAAAGTGTGAACATTTGGTGTGCTCTCCAGCAAGCTGCCTTTACCTGCTCCAGCACAGCCTAGCTCCTGGGAGCAGCTCTAGGGTCAATTTGCTCTCCTGGCAGAGGGGTCAACACTTACGTGGGATTCAACAGCCCCTGATTTTCACTGGGATGATGTAAAATGCATTTGGAGTAGAATCAGATCTATTTTACAATCCTAAGTTGTTTGTATCATCGTTGTAGCCATGGCATTTCAGGACATGGTTAAATGGGCATCGTGACATTGGGTTGCTGGTTGGATTTGATGATCCTAAAGGTCTTTTCTTGCTTAAATGATTGTATGATTCTGACTCTATACGCTCACCTTCATTTCTTGTAAGGACTTCATGCTGGGTCTGAGTGCTGTCTCCGTTCCAACATTTCCCATTCCACTGTTTGCACATCTTTTTTAAAGGAGGGGGAAAAAAAACAAACCCACAGCCATAAAAGCAATAATTCCTTTTTGAAAGACACGGATGGCATTGGATGTGCTTTGTAACCACACAAGGAAATTCTGGGCTCTGCCCACTTTGACAGTGCCCTTTTAAAAAGCTGACAGCAAAGGCTCTCCGCAAAGGACCAGGAGCTGTAAAACACACTATTTGCTATGTTATCCATTTCCTAACCTAAAAGCAAAGAGTATTTATATGGCCAGCTACTCTAAACAAGTTCTTGTTGTCAATTGTTAACCAAGGCTGAAGCGCTGTTCAAATACATCTCAAGTCTGCCCAGTTTACAAGACCACAGAATCACAGAATGATGGAGTGGCTTAGGCTGGCCCAGCTCACACCAAAACCTGCCCAAGAGTTCCTGAGTTCAGCTTTGCAGATTTCAAAATTCAACTTAGCAGCACAGTTTCCTTTCAGGACCAAACCAGAAAGTTAACAACTGTACTAATTCACAAGTGTTTGATGTGCTGAAGATGACCAAATTTTCCATAAAGTTTTCAAATCCTGACATGCAGCATTGGGCTGCAAGTAGAAACATCCCAAACCTGCAGCTCTTCTGCGACTTCAATTGATTATCTTCTCAACTGCTCAGGAAATCAGACCCTTAGGCTGCAGATTAAATACTTTCTCCAGCTAAACTTAAATGTAAACAGAAATCTGCTCAGCAGAATTATATCCTTTCAGATTTAGTCCCTATAGTTTAAAAATGTGCAGAGAATTAACAATTGCAAAGCAAAAAAACCCAACCAACCAACCAACCAACCAACAAAAAACCCCACAGTGGAAAAAAGTGAAGGAGTACAGGGATGATTTTTTTCTTCCCTTGTTGGCCCCTATTAGAAACTCCCATCCTTATTTGAATAGTGGTGAAATATTATGAAGCACACAAATGTTAGCAAGGATGAAAAAGACATGAAATCAATTATTTACATAAGAAAAAAAATAGAAAAAGAAAACCCCAGTCCAATTCAAACCCAGTACCAACAGTTTGTAATTGCACATATAAGCTTTTTGACATTATAAACTAATTGGTTTATTGCTTAAAGAATTGTAAATTGTTAGATTTTGCCTCAGTTCATTTGTGCATCTCTACCCAGGACCTTCTGCCCACCGCAGATGAATTTGTTTGTCCCCCACAGATCAGGGTGGAAGGGACCTCTGGAGATCATTTAGTCTAAGCAATCTGCCAGAGCAGATCACCTAGGGAAGGTTGCACAGGAAGGCATCCATGCAGGTTTTGAAGGTCTCCAGAGAAGGAGATGCTACAACCTCTCTGGGCAGTGCTCTGTCATCCCCACAGTGAAAAAGTTTTCCCTTGTGTGCACATGGAACCTACTACACTCAAGCTTTGTACCCATTGTCCCTTGTCTTATCATTGGCATCTGGCTTCATCCACCTGATACCCTTCACATCTTTATAAACATGAATGAGGTCACCCCTCAGTCTCCTCTTGAAGCTGAAGAACCCTAGCTTCATCACAAGGAACATCACAAGGGAGATGTTCCACTCCCTTCAGCACCTTTGTGGCCCTGCACTCTTTAAAGCAGTTCCCTGAGGTCCTTCCTGAATTGAAGGGCCCAGAGCTGGGCACAATATTGCAGATGTAGACTCATCAGGTAAGAGTAGAGGAGGAGAACCTATCTCTACCTACTAACCGTAGTCCTTCTAATACAACCCAGGATACCATTGGCTTTCTTGGGCACAAGGCACAAGGGCTAGCTCATAGTCTTTCCGTCCACCAAGACCTCAGGGTCCCTTTACCCTACACTGCTCTTCAACTGGTTTCAACAATTTTATTTTCTTCTGTGGTGGGGTGTTTTGTTTTGTGTGGGTTTTTTTTTTTTTTTCCCCCATTTATTTCAGTTTCCAAAGACCTGGAACATGTCTACTTGTGAAATGAAAAGCTCATCAGTATTTCATAAAGGCTGGCTCCATCATATCTTAATTTATTACGTTCAACATTCTCAGTTTCCTCGCTGTACTTAGAGTATTAAAATGCCTGTTTTTAGTCTTCTACTTAGTTGTTCATGCTGTGATAAATAAAGCACCAGTGCTGGAAATAAATATATAACATTTTGTAGAAAAATAGTCATTTTATTATTGCAAAAAGATGCCACATAAAAGTCGCACTGGCTTTCCTCTCATTTTCAAACACGTGTGACCTTGGAGTTTTTAACTGATATTATTTACTATTCTGTGTAGAACTGAGAATCATTAACTGATAGAAGCTTAGAAGGAATGCATATTTATTTTGTTCTTTGGTTAAGTACTGTTTCTACACTGCTTCATAAAGACAGATAACAGGGTAATAAACTTTGATAAGAAAGGCTGAAAACATTCTTCAAACTAATGCTGATTTCCTGTTGTTTCCACTGCTATAAATCCTTACATTTAGGCCAAAGGTATAAAAAGGAAGAAGATATCTTAAAAAAATAGCTTTCACAAGAGTCAAAAGTCTATCTAACAATAAACCAGGGTCCCAGAACTTTCTGAGTTGGGTTTATCAGTCAGTGCTGTGTCTCCAAAGTCATCGTCAACTCATCATGTCCGCGCTGCTGGGATCCATGGCCCCCTCACTGCGTAGAGCCTCAGCCATGTCCCTTCGGAAGACTGACATATTCTGGGTGAATCTGAGGAACAGAAACCCAATGGTTAGTTAAAAGAGACTTGATAGTGAGAGATGTGTTTCAAGGACTGACAAAAATAATAACCACAATGCAAATTTTAAATGGAAAGAAAACTAGAGGACAATGCACACCCAAAACCATGAGATGCCCTCAAAAGGCAGTCCTGTAAAGCATGGATGAGCAGACAAGCACCAATGGGCAGCACTATAAACTCAGCTTAGAAGTCTGCTGGGAGATGAATGCAACAAGAAACCCTTCTGTCTCATGTGACTCAGAACGTGTTCTTTCCCCCAGACCTCAGGGAAAAGCTTTTTGGGACAGGTCCAGATGGTCATCATGGCCAGGCTCTCGCAGTCCTACCTTCCTCCCTTGTGAGTGGTGTCAGAGTTCATCCTGTCTCAGCAAAATGTGGTACCATCACCCATCTGCCACAGAATGAACTCACAGAAATAGACCCCAACGGTTCTCTCCAGGCAGGTGCAGGACATCAAGTCCACCCAATAGTGTCACACCTGGGACTGGATGCCAACTCTGACTCAGCCTGTATGCCAGCCCAACTCCTTTGGTATACCTTTACGTGAAACAAAGAGTTTAGCTGCCATTTATCCCATCTATGGATTACAAAAATTCCCAGACACTCAAAAAAAAAAAAAAAAGAAAGAAGAAAGAAAGAAAGATTTAATAGTCCTGACATAGGCTGCAGCCTGCATTCAGGGCTTTCAAATGTTCCTTTGTTGCCTTGATGCTCTTGGCTTTGATTGTGTCAGACTGTGCTGGCTCACTATAGCCAAGCTAATAAAGCTTTCCTGAAGAACGGCTCCTTAGGGCTCCCTCCTGCTAAGGACTGCGTGGACAGGTGCCTGCAGAAGTGATGCGATCTCAGCAAAGGTCTCTTTGCAGGACCAGGGGTAATAATCCTTCCTGCCTGCCTGCACTGTACTGTACTGTGCTTTATGGGTACGTCTAGCAGCAGTGTGGTGAACTGGGGCTTGCTGTGTGTGTAAATACAGGATGTAATTATGAGTTTATTTTATTCATAATTTTTTACGTTTGTGCTTATTTCCTTGCTAATGAAAATTGATTTCTGCTCAATTTTAAACAATCACAGTTAAAAGAAGCCTCCTGTTCAACAGAATAAATCTGAGGAGGATTACAAAGCCAGAGCTGCAAACAGAATAAGCCACCCCACTAACTCATGCTGCTTGTTGGGGAAGTGATGGCTTAAAAGTCTTCCCAAGTTAGACAGGTGGATGATGCTGAGACAGATGAGCTGTTGCCTTGCCCAGTGATCCCTGTCCCTTCACACCTGCACCCAGCCCTCCCTGCCTGCACTGCCACAGCAGTTTTCCCAGAGCTTCTGCTCCACTGCCCGTCTGAGTGGCCCCCAAAGCACTCCAAGCTGAAAGTTCCTCTCAGATCCACGGGCACTGAATCAAGGACTTGCCCAGTCTAGTACTTGCTGGCAGCAGAGCTGGATTCCCTACCACTACCCATCATGTTTGCCTGGAGGGGCCAGGGGAGCTTGGCCTCCTGTCCACCCAGCTTCCCTGGGACCAGGGTGGATCAGCCAACAGTCCCCTCTCCTTTGGGCCTGCAGTGCATCTCAGGGAAAATGCACATCCAAGTAGGTTTTTCTCAGAATATGTTATCTTGAGGGTTTCTTTCCTTCAATAAATACAAATGTAAGTAAATGTGGAAGCAAGAAACTATCTAGTTGCGATGTTTACTCAGCTTTTATTTTTTTTCTTTTAAATCATGGAATGGTATGGGAAGAAGGAACCTTTAAAGGTCATCTAGTCCTCTCCTCCTCCCCATACCTCCCCCTGCAATGACCAGGGACATCTGCAACCAGAGCAGGTTGCTCAGACCTCCAAACAACCTGATCTGGAATAGTTCCAGGGATGGGGCATCTCCCACCTGTCTGGGAACACAGGCCAGAGTATCAACACTCTCTTTGCAAAAATCTTGTTCTCTCTAGTCTAGATCTCCCTGTTTTAGTTTAAAAACATCTCCCCTCTTTCTGTTGCAAGAGACTGCTACAAATATTGTTCCTGTATCCCTTATTATCCTGAAGAACTGCTGAGTCAAATGAAACCCTGTGGCTCTGAGTTGAGGTCAGTTCCTACAGCCCACCACTGTCAGCTCAGTTTTCCTTTGTTTTCACAGGCATTCTTCTCCTTCTTGGTGTCTCTCTGCCTCTTCCCCAGGTTTTCTGCTGATCCACAATACAAGTTCCACAGGAAGCCTGTGTGATTGATTAGTGCAATGGATGTGATCTCTATGCTGCTCTGCGTTTGCTTCCAAATTCCCCTGTCTCTGGCCATCATCCACAGTCAAACCAGAAGGAACTTACACCTTACTTAATAGGAAGATCAAACAAATTTGTGGAGACTACAATTAATGCAAAATTATTTAAGAATTAAACAAGTTCAACACAACTTTCACACCAACAAACAGAGAAGTTGGAGAAACAAAATCAACAAATGGTTTTAGCCACTTCTCTCCAAGCCTCATTCCAGTTTCTTTCAAGCTTTCCAGGAAGCTCCACAGTCTAGTCTTAGATGGTGTCCCTGTATCTTCAAGGTTTGCTTTGGCTGAACAATGCAGGTAGCTACCAACAAGATTATTAATGTGAGCATTAAATGCAGACAAAGTTGTTATTCCTTTTGTGAAGGCTTCTATTTTGTTGTCTCATGAGGGCAAGGCTGGGTGAATTTGGGATTAAATTAGGAAATACATTTCTGAGCAAGAAAATAGACAATTACCAAATGTTCAGGCTCTGACTGTGAAGCCAAGGGATGAATACTCTGACAGGATATTACCTCTCTTTCAAAAAGAACGGCAGCTTAAGGCTACCTGAAATACTTCCTATGTTCTTTTTCTTTTTCCAGTTAAAGTTTTCATTTGTTTTATTTTTTCCCCCAGCTTACTGATGTGTTATGAACTCACCTGTCTCTGTTCTTTACCAAAAGGTTTTGCTCAACTCCTTCCATAAGATTCCTGAAGCACTGGTCAAGGATTTCACGTTTGCTCTCAGGCTGGCTCGTTATCAAGGTTGCCCTTAGTTCACTGAAGTACTACAACAGCAAAGCAGAAAGATTAAAGATGGGGTTTGAAAATGCAAGCCCAGTTACTCACCTACACCTGCAGAGCTCCTTAGCAAGTGCTTTGTTTGTTGCCCTCTGGGAGAAGAGCCTGGCAAACAGCACACAGCTGTCTAGCTGAGTTGGGTTTCAGACACTGCCTCCCTGAACTGTCCCAGCAGCACATGGTTGTGTATCACAACTGAACAAGTGGGTGTTGGCCTCCTAACCAGTTCCAGTGCAGAAAGCCATCCAACAGAGGAGACAGAAAGATCTTTGACTACTCTTCCAGTCTTTCCAGAACGGTGGAAATTAGTACACTCTGCTGTGGACTTCAATCACTTTGGTGCTGTGCTGAGACAGACTCATCCTCGTGTCTTCAGAAGCTAAGCAATCTATATGATGTTCTGTGTGACTATTTCTGTTACATTCTGGCAAATCTATGGATTAGTGAAAACAGAACTTTTTTATCACCTTAGGAAAACGCTGATTTAGTCTAGAAATACAGATCAGGAGGGGACATCCAGTACTACCCACTACCCTACTACCAGAGACAAGCAAGTCATGTAATCCTGCTTAGTCTTTCTTGTATTAGCACATCCATGGTATAAGCACTGAGACAGACAAATATTCAGAGGAGAATGAGCCATTCTGGTAAACTTGTGTTCAGGTACCTGGTAAAGCTTCCTAGCAGTCTGTTGCAGTCAGGAGGAATATTGCTACTATTCCCCAGATTTCAGGTGTATAACAAGGTAACTTGTTAAAGGTAGGCTGGAAATTTGGTTTTAGTATGCAAAATTTAGTAGACTTTGGAGGTTAACATAACTTAGAGGGTGTCATACAGAGCATCAGAACACAGAAGCCTGTGACTCATTTGCCAGATTTAAAGACCTTTAATGGGATTAAACCTGCTTAAATCTTAAATCTCAAATTAAACAGACACCTCTTCCATCACCACCATTGCTCTTCTGTGCACACAAAAAGCATCGGATAGCAAAACGTAGTAAAACCACAATCCTAACGCTAAGCCCTGATGATTCAGTAGGACTATAGGAAGTGTTTACTTTAATGTCTGCTTGGGAAATAACTCAATCCAGTTCCTCTTAAACCAGAAACATTCCCTGTTATGCCTCTCTGCTGATCATTGCAGCAGTGCTGGAAGTGAAAGCAGCAGCTGATCAAATAACTGGGTCCCAAACTACTTAGGAACTTGCAACTGAAAATCACCTGGGAGCTGGTGTAGAAGATGAAATATCTGCCTGCACCAAGCACATTCCCAGAAGCCCTGTCTTGAGGTGACAAATGCAGAGTTCAGTGTAGAAAAGACCACCACCCAGAGAAGTGGTCCAGCATCCACAAGTTGTTTCAGAGAAGAGGTATTCCAAGAGTAACCTCAGTCAACCTCAGAATGGAAAGTGTCAACAGCATCCTTTGCCCACCACTAATGGCTGCAGCATCCCATGGGATTGCTGTTGAGCCCTGAGCTTTCTCAGGCTTCATTCAGTAACATCACTTCTTCCAGTGCACTTCTTTCTTTGTGTGTTCCTTGGTTGGGACAATGGTAAGGAGGTGTCATAGTTCCCGCATTATCAAGATACTGAGGCCAATCTCTTGTCCCAAGGATTTAAACTGAACTTGCTGCTGCACTTCAGTATGGAAACACTATCAGGAGCCAGGTGGAACCATCCCATTTCATACTTAGCCGATATTGTCTCAAAAGATTTAATGTTGGTTTAGAGTGGACTCTATGATTCCTGATTTGCTGTAATTAGCCCTGCTGGTGCAAGCAATTCCAATTTTTCTGAGTCCTCAAGCAAACCTGATACTTTCCCTTTCAGATGAACTATAGGCAAAGAAGATCTCACTAAAACAATAGAACAAGCAGTAGAGCATGGTAAATGAGTGCTTTGCTGTCTCAGGAACTGTAGAGAGACCCTACCTGAAAGAAAGGAGCCTATTTCCAATGAACAAACCTGCAGTGCACTGGAAGTGGACAAGAAAAAGACTTACAGCCATTTGTAAGTACAGGTTCTACTTTTTCTGAACACTAAATGAATAGCCTTGATGCAAAAGGGGCAATACAAATCCTGTAAATTCTGTCTCCTCCACCCTTCCAAGAGACTTGCTTGTACGTAAAGGTGCTTGTACACATCCATGTCTGCTAAGCAAAACACATAATCATTAGAACTAGTCTAATTTCAGTAAAAAGAATATTCTGCCACTCATAAATTTATTCCTTATGATTTACAGCTCCATGGTTTTATCTTCAAGTGAAATATTTAATTTCTTCTTATACTGAAGCATCAAACCCACATAATTAATATGTAGTCAGGCTAATACTTAAACGCTATAAATCAGAAGCATTATATAAACAAAAGTGTCGTCTTGAACAAGATTGGGAATGCACAAAACTACTTATTTCCCACTTTTATAATGATGCAGTGACTCAGAGCAGATAGAAAATGATTAGTTTTCCTTCCAAAGTAGGAAATATTGCTTCCATCTGTAAAGTATAATATTGTGATGTCATAAAGTTTTCCTAAACACTGAATTTGCCCTTATTCCCTCTCAATCATTTTAAAAGAACTGCTCTCTCTTATAGAGCTTGGATTTAAATCACAATAACACACCAAGAAGATGAATGACAGTGCTATTGGATATGGCTAAAATTGGATCCTTCAGCACAGGTGAATGATGAGACAGCGCTTCTCTTCTTGATATATTTTCTTCTTGTATTAGTTTCCTTCCATAGCTGGGATTTCAGTTTGAATTTTAATGTATGCGGCTGCTGCTAATCTTAGTGTCTTATTTTTTCCCAGCACCCTCTTATTGTATAGACAATTCATTCTCCAAAGCAGTAATACACTGAAGCTTGTGACTGCCCAAGAGATAAAGCAATTCAGAATAAAGTTAGAGCTGGCTCTGAAGTATGGCAAATACAACAGGTCAATATCTTCAGGAGCAATGCCTTGCCATACAAAAAAATGCACACATTTAGATCAACTCACATTCATTTACTCAGATGGTTTCCATTTCAGACAATATTGTCTCTATTAAGTCACCAGGGAAACATGATGGGTAGTTCCAAATTCATAGTTTCAGATTTTATTGAAAGGGCAAATTGCAGAGTATTTCCTGGCTTACAGAATCTGCCACATGTGCACACAATCCAAATTGCAATCAATGCCAGTACTTAAGTGTCAGTGCTCATATAATACCCCCCAAAGCTACTTATTCCTGGGAAACCTTTCAGAACAAGAAATTGGTTAACTGTTTTTCTAGGAAACATTTTTTGATGTGATTTCCAGTGTTCTTGTTTCATATTTCTAACTAAAAAGCCAGCTGAGCTTGCATAACTTCTATTCCTGCCTAATTCTGGAAAAGTGAAGACATCAAATTTATTAAGGTTAATTATATGCATGATCTGAGGTTGGGGTAAAAGTTGGGGTAAAGGTTTGAGAGCATTTTTCATTAAGATGAAGTCACGAAAGTCTCTGTGAACTAATCTGTAAAATGCTTACACAGTACATGTGCTGAACCCCACTCTTCTCTCTTAATGAGAGCACAATGGAGTGAACTCCCAAAGGAAGAGAGAGGGGATTTGAAGTGCAACAGGCAGCCTGGTTCTGTGTGAAATAATTACTTCAACTGTGTGGGCATGTGAAGAGTGAATCTGGTGGGATTTCTTAAATACTCACTTTCTCATTGAGAAGTATAAGTCCGAGCAGTGGTCTTGACACAGACCATTGGTTTCTGCAGTCTTCAAAAATGATGGTGTTCATTAGGATTGACATCATCTGCAAGAAGGTTCAGACAGTTTTACATGAGTGTGGATAATGCTGTCACACTGCATGATGTGGAGAGAAGGAAAAATTAATGAAACCTTTTGTGACCGTGCATCAGTCACCAGGTAGATGCCACATATCAGTGTGGTGTTACAGAAGTCATTCTTCCAAACAAATAGTTCCATAACCAAAACCGCCAGGTGAAGAAAGGTAAAGAGATGTCAAAACTCAGCTCTAAAGAGAAAGCTGAAGTTAAGCCAAATATGAATTGAGATTTAGAGCTGTGTTAATTCAAGGTACAGGCTTTGACTTTACTACAGGGATTTGCCCTGTTGTCACAGTACTTCTAGCAGAGCAATACATGTAATGACCAGTAATCTATATTAGTTTCAGATTAATCCCCAGCTGCTCTTCAAGATTCTGGTTTTCTGACATCCACCTTTCTTTGTGTATGACCCTGGAAGGCACATGAAGGTACAACACCCCGTTCTGATGAAGGCAGTCATGATCACAGCATGAAGTCTATAAATCTCTGCTGTTTCCACCATGCTTGGAAAGCCAGCCTCTGATTTTTAGACATTCTGCTTTACTTTTGCGACTTTACAGAGCTCTACGGCAGGCACAAAGCTGCTTTGCCAACTTTATAAAGCACTGAGATCTATCAACTCATACAATTAAGTCCTACTGGCACCCAAACAGAAGCTACATAATTCACTTTGCTCGTTGGCTGGCACATAACCAGATCCTTCAGCTAATGTCACATGGAGTATTCTCCCTTTGAGGCCTCTTCCGTACCTCTAGTGTATGTAGCTAGGATGGGTAGGACTTATTTTAGGGTTTGGCACAATGTCTGTAAAAAAGAAACCACAAAATAACTATAGAATCCATTTAAAGATACAATGCTTTAAGATATCCTTGAGATATGTTAGTCCAAAACGCCAAGGGCCACAACATATACGAACCTAAAAACATTACTCAGAGATTAAACAGAGTGAAAATTTGTAAAATGTCACCAGTAAATAGTTTGACTCACATTTATAAAATATCTACACCCTAAAACCAAACATAGAGGAAGTAGAAAATGATTAAATCCTTTCTTCTAGGCCAATGAGTAGCTGTGAGCAGGGTCTCCAGAGAGCTGCCACACTGCAAACTAGCCTGTAATAACTGACCAAGGCGAAGTCAAACAGCATGTTTCACTAAATGAGAAAGATGAATCCTAGCACTACAAATCACCTGGAACAGAAATATCCACAAATCATTTGAGCTTTCAGCTTAGGAACACATAAGCTGGCATGGGAAGAGTCGACTCTTCACCTGACTTCACAGTTTATACATTAGGCAAACTATCTTCCATTATTTATAGGACCAGAGCAGCTCTGTACTGCTTTGGAACCAACATAAACAATTCAGAACCTCTGGATGAGCACAAATAATGCTAATGGTTGGATCTGATGACCTTAAAGGTCTTTTCCAACCAAAATGATTCTACAATTTTAATAGGGGCTTGTTTTCCAAACATAAAGGATATTCACAACTTCTCATAATTCATTCATCACCAGGCTTTATCTCTGTAGCTTTAACAAAGCCAACTCTTAGGACAGAGGTGTGGGGCTTTTAAGTAATTAAACAAACCTGCTTAGGTTGTGACTTGGTCAGAGCACCACCACTGACATACCTGTATTTCTTAGAAGTGCTGTGCATGTAGACTGTCAATGTGATGCTTAATCTAAACAGGGCATCCTCAGAGACCAGATCACAACTGATCCAGAGGGAAAGTGCCACTTTGAACTCCAGCTGTGACACCAAACTCCAAGCGACATCCACATACTTCACACCTCATGGGACCAGTGATTTGACTCTGCTGTCATCAGGAGAAACAAGTCAACCCTTGCAGGGAAGAATTTCTATATACTTGACGTACAGCTCCAAAACAGGCCCATTTCTGTTGCTCCCCTGAGTCATTCAGTTCATGAAGGAACTGCAACTGTTTAAGCTTCTGAAGAAGGCTCTGAAAGAATGTGCTGACTTCTTCAGATTTCATTTACTGACACACATATACATAGATTTGTATTTATGATGGCAACATGTGCAGGAATGATAACCAAAATGTTCTGGAGATCTTAGAATCACAGAATTGTCTAGGCTGCAAAAGACTTTCAAAATTACTGAGTCCAACTGTTAAGCCAGCATTGCTGGGTCATCACTAAACCATGACCCTCAGCACCACATGTACAGATCTTTTAAATTACTTCAGGGCTTCCCTGGGCAGTGTGTTCCAGGGCTTGACAATTCTTTTGGAGAAGCAATAGTTCTTGGTATACACCGTAAACCCTCCCCGGCACAATCTGAAGCAGTTTCTTTTTGTTGTATTGCTAGTCACTTGGGAGGAAAGAGCAGCCCTCACCTCTCTACAACTTGCTCTCAGGTAGTCACAGAGTGATCTTGCCTAATAACATCTACGACTGAGGAGATGAAGGCAGTTACGTGGCCAGCACTGCTGGCCCAGTAACCCCCAGGCTCCTAGGCCACTGGATGGACCCATGTACCTGAGCGAGTGTTCAGCAGCTCATGGCAGCAGCAGCGTCTGCAGCATTACTGCTTTTGAGAACTGTAGAGCACTTCCCAGATTAGTTGGCTTCAAAGTGTGCCCCTGAGACACATCAGCGTTAACCATCACATTTTACAGAGGGACTGCCTGAGCAACAGTCTGCAGGCAAAGTTGCAGAGACAAACTGAGCCTGAGGTACCCTCTCAACCTCTTGAGCTCCTTCCAGCCACCCTTCAATCTTGGCCATGTTGTGTTAGAGACCTGCTGTCTCTCTTACCAGCCAGCAGCAGAAGCTAGCAGAGTTCAGGTGGATCGGCATGTATTTAGGATGCAGGTGTCAGAAGGAGGCCTCTGCTATGGTACACTCTCTCTTTGTGCACCTTTGCCAGAAGTCTCATCATCTAATTGGAGATCACAAAGTGATTCAACAGCAAAGCAAAGCAGAGTGCACAGAAGAACAACTGATCGAACGTAGGGATTTTTTGGTTTTAGGTGGAAAATGCCCTATTGATGGAAACTGAGCTATTTTGCTTCAGGAACAGGACTTCTTAGATGCTGGCACAAACCCACTACACCTCTCCCTCAGCTGGGGAGCTGCCTGCAGTATGAGGCATGCTCCTCATGCTGAATCAGGGAAAATCCAAGGTCTCAAGGTGGGCAAAGAGATATTAGAAAGAAAGGGAGGTAGAGGAACAAATAATCTATTTTTTCCTTACTTCAAAACGGCAACCTTGCTTCTGTTCTCTTATCTTAAATACAGGGCATCACTTTATCTGGTTCAATAATGTTTCTCCTGACACATTTGTTCTTTACAGAAGGAACTATTGACAGAACAGGCAAGAGTAAAGAACTGTTCTTCCAACAAATTAATTCTTCAGAGCTTCTCTTCTTTCAGAGCCTCTGTCTTGGGTGGAGGAGGAAAATATTGGTCAAAACAACCCTCAATACGAAAATTTCAGAAAAAGGAAGCTGGAAAAGAAGCTGCCTTTCCAGTAAAAGACATTTTTTTTCCCCTGCTGCTCCTTGTTACTAATAGAGAGCACCTGCATCACTGTAGAGCCCTTAACTCATTTCTTTCTCCCATATATTGTGATGAATATTTTATTCTGCTAAAACTAATCCCATATGGAGATCCAGAACATTCTAGTGCCACCAGAGGCAGCAGAACAGATCGTGTTACAAAGGATTCAGAACAGTCAAGAATACCTACAACTTTTCAACCAGCACTTGGCAGGTATTAACATTCCATTTTTTCATTCACATCTGAAAATGATTCAGATTTTTTGGTCCATATGGAGATGGGTTACAACTGGTGTCCCTCAAGGGCCTGTAGTGGGACCAGTGCTGGTGCTGTTCATTATCTTCATCAATGACATAGACAGTGAGACTGAGTGCACCTTCAGCAGGTTTGCAGATGATTCCAAGCTGAATGATGCGGTTGATAAGACTGAAGGATGAGATGGCATCCAGAGGGCCCTAGACAGGGTGGAGAGGTGGACTGAGGAGAATCTCAGTAAGGTTCAGTAAGGCGAAGTGCAA
>WBNM01005712.1:0-80529 GCA_013399055.1 Ramphastos sulfuratus
TGAGAGTGGAGAAATACTGGAACGGGTCGCCCAGATATGTGGTGGAGGACCCATCCTGCAGACATTCAAGGTCAAACTTGGTGGGGTCCTGAGCAACCTCATCTAGTTGTCCCTGCTGACTGCAGGAGGGTTGGACAAGATGACCTTCAAAGGTCCCTTCCAACCTGATGCATTCTATGATCTCATGATTCTACTACACAAAAGGGAAGTCTATGACCCAAGAATCCTTTCTGACCTTAAAAATGCTTCTAAATTCCTTATCATACACTGCTGTTATGTTCAGTTGTTTAACAACAACAATCTGGGCAACTTTTTCAGCTGGAATTCATTTGATTCAGGATTTTATCTTGTAGATAATGTGCTGTTCCCAGCAACTGCTCTGCAAATATGTATTTTTTCTACTTTAAAAATATTTTAAAAGTCTGATTTCTTGTCTCCTACAGCAGTTTGGCATAGTTTGTACACTTGATTACAGAGTAATCTCTGTAATCAAGTGTCATTCAGCATTTTGTCCAGGCTAACAGAGGCAGATGACACATTCAGGCAGAAACAACACTCACACTAATTAATTACTAGTAAATTAAGTACTAGTAAATTTAAAGCAGTGTTGAAATACTGCATAACAACCTTCTCATCTAGAACCACTGAAACACTCATGCTCCCAGTGACACAGAAACATTATGCAAACCCTACCCTTCATGAAAACCAAGATCACAGAATCCTAGAATGGCCGAGGTTGGAGGGGACCTCAGAGCTCATCTCCTCCAACCTCTCCACCATGGGCAGGGACACATCTCATCTAGACTCAGCTGCTCAAGGCCTCATCCAACCTGGCCTTGACCACCCAGAGGGAGGAGGCAGCCCCAGCCTCCCTTGGCAGCCTGTTCCTGATGGCCCAGAGGAGGCTATCAAAATGATCAGGGGCTGGAGCATCTCTGCTACAAGGACAGGCTGAGGGAGCTGAGGTTGTTCAGCCTGGAGAAGAGAAGGCTTCAGGGAGACTTAACAGCGGTCTTCCAGCACCTGAAGGGGGCTCCCAGAAGGCTGTGGAGGGACTGTTTGCAAAGGCCTGCAGTGACAGGACAAAGGGCAATTGTTTGAAATGAGAGAAGAGCAGATTTAGATTGGATGTGAGGAACAAATTCTTTAATGTGAGGGAGGTGGAACACTGCAACAGGTTGCCCAGGGAGGTTGTTGAGGCCCCATGCCTGAAGCTGTTCAAGGTGAATCTGGACAAGGCTGTAAGCAACATACTCTAGCAGAGGATATCCCTGCTGACTGCATGGGGGCTTAAACTGGATGACCTTTGGAGCTCCATTCCAATCCAAACCATTCCATGACACTATCTCAGCCTGTGCAACACAACCAATATTTTCCTAGTTCTCATGGGACTGCCCTGCATGAGGCACCCCAAGCTGACACCTGCCTTCTTTTTATGTTTCAATTGAGTATCAAGCCTGATAACTCTGGAAGACTTCAACACTTTTTACTCCTATTTTTCTTTGTTACCTCAGGGTTTTTTCCACCTGGGGAAAAAAGGCTGGAATAAGAAACAATTTCCTAGTTTAAACAAGCTGTGAGAAGAAACCGAATTCTGCTCCTTCTTGCAGCTGATAACCATAATCTGAGGAAGGCTTAGCACAGCAGACTTCCACTGTTCAGCAACTTAAGCCAGTCTCTTAAGCAGTTGAGTTCTAACAACACAAACCTTTCTGACTGCTAGATGCTTGTTTGAGTTTATAGTCTTCCTTGGAAATTTGGTAGTGGAAAGGATTCCAGTTTACATCTTTTCTCAAAAGGCCTTTTCAGACATATTCTATGAGAGAGGGGCTAGTCTTTTTTTTTTTTTTTTTAACAACAAATGAAGCAGTCACGTTAGCACAGCAGATTTTAGGTTGTCACAAGCACAAACCATCTTTCCGCTTCCTTAATAACTACTAGATCATAAAGTTTGTGTATAGCAGAGCTCTGGCCATTTGCCTCTGGCACACCCAGCAAGACATTCAAATTATTAAAGTGACAACTGGGAAGCTGTGACAAAAGGATTTTCCCATTCTGGTGCTGGCTGGTGAAGGCATCACCCCAGCACTTGAGAATGTGAGCTACCGGCACATCAAGCTGTACAAAACAGAGCAAGATGCTTGGGGGACTTGAACATCTCTGCTATGAAGACAGATTGAGAGACCTGGGGCTGGTTAGTCTGAAAAAGAGAAGGCTGAGAGAGGATCTGATCAATGTCTATCAATATATGAGAGATGGGTGTCATGATGAAGGTGCCCAGTGATAGGACAAGGAACAACAGACACAAGCTGGAACACAGGAGGTTCCGCCTCAACAAGAGTAGACACTTCTTTACGGTGAGGGTGCCAGAGCCTTGGAGCAGGCTGCCCAGAGAGATTGTGGAGCCTCCTCCTTTGGAGACTTTCAAAACCCATCTGCATGTGTTTC
Source organism: Ramphastos sulfuratus (assembly GCA_013399055.1). Taxonomy (NCBI): domain Eukaryota; kingdom Metazoa; phylum Chordata; class Aves; order Piciformes; family Ramphastidae; genus Ramphastos; species Ramphastos sulfuratus. The sequence continues at coordinate 2,449 of WBNM01005712.1, forward strand.
TGTGTGACCTGCCCTGGGTGATCCTGCTCTGGCAGGGGGGTCAGACTGGATGATCTCTGGACATCCCTCCCAACCCCTAACATTCTGTGATTCTGATTCTGTAAGATCAGCTTAATGACATGATGGTGGTTCCCAGATTAACCACCCTCATGCTTTTGTTTCTGCAAGATAGTGCCTGGTGAGGTATGATTCCAGCCTTTATAAATCACACATCATCAGAGAAGAGAGGAGAAAAACAGAGCCTGATAGACTGCCACAGTCCTCATCAATCTCCTAATTCCAAACTGCTAGAGACTATACTGAAGGCACTGATTTCTTTACAGAACACCATGTTCCCTACCTTGTTGGAAAAGCACAGCAGCATGATATTAAATTCCTTAAAAATACAAGTGGTATTTCAACCCAGATTCCTCCCCAGTTCAGAATGCTACATTCCAAGGAATTCTCAGGTCTCTTTTCCTGGATTTGGGGCATTGCTAATTTTAAGTTTGTGAATCGTTGCTGTCAGGTGGGTACAGCCAACTGGATTTCCTTTGTCTAAACTTGTAAGAAGAGACAGACCCTGTTCTAGTTCCGCTGCACTCCTTCTTGTCAACAACTGCCAACAGCAGTTTCCCTTAGTGCACCAAGGAGAGCCCAAACGATCTGGAAAGAATGATTTGAGCTGAGCAGGTCCCACCCGGCTCCTCCAGAACACAGACAGGGAACAGCCAATGCAAGGACAACACTTAGGGACTACGAGGGCAATGAACAGGAAAATCCCAACAGATCTGGCAGAGGGACTGAGAGCATCTGAAGTTACTTAAGTGTTGTGACCAAAAAAAGCTTGTCGGAGTTAGAGAGTTGCCCATTTCTCCTTCACTTTGTCAGGAAGGAGTCTGATAAAGTAGTGACAGCATCCTCACTTTAGTTATTGGACATGAAAAATAACCCTAAGCCTTAGTAACTGGAAGAAAACCTCACCATTGTTTGAAAGGGATCCTAGCACTTGGCCTAGATAAGGCAAACCCAACTAATGCACTGGACTGCCACTGCACTGGTGGCATCTACCACAACTTTAATCATGTCAATATTCCCTCTCATACTTTTAATAGCCAGAAGAATTACAACCTGCTTAGGTTAATGCAGTCACTGTCATTAGGTTGGCAATTAAATCCCTTTTCTGACACTGTATGACCTGAGTCACCAACATCTGCAAATACCTTTACACCTTGTGTAATAGCTGGCCTTGGATCTTGACACAACAAAGTAAAAAGGCCCTTTTTTAATGGCTCCCACGTTATTTTGGGCTTAACAACTTCATGATGACAGCAACTTCTCAAAACAGTCCATGGATGAAAATTTATTATCCAATGTGTCATGTGGGATTTTCTTAACTCTGAGTCAAGAGAGAAACAAACCAAGGTCATTGCTTATATTGCATGCATAAAAATTAACCACCTGCTCACAAATTGTGCTTTTGACATTAAAAGCAATTTGGGCTCACAGATTTTTGACATGTGCAGCATTCACCAATTATCCTCCACACCTGGGAGTATGGGAGAAAACACTCTCCAAAGCATCACTTCTCACGCCAGTCTGGCTTGACTTTAAAAATAATAATTAAAGAAAAAACAAAACAAAACAAAACAAAACAACAACAACAACAAAAAAAAACCCAATCCACAAAAAGGCCATCCTACAGGTTCCAACATCAGTAGTTACACATGGGAAGGACAATCAGACTGCAGTGTGCAAGGCTGTGTTGCCTTGCCAGTGAGACCTGGACAGGCTGGAGGGTTAGGCATGGAGAAATTGAATGAAAAATTGAATGAAATCCAACACAAACAAGTGTGGAGTCTTGCATTTGGCAAAGAAAAACCCCACTGATCAGTAGAGTCTGGGGACTGGACTGCTGGAGAGCAGCATATGGGAAAGCGAGCTGGGAGTCCTTGTGGACAACAGGATGCCCATGAGCCAGCAATGTGCCCTTGTGGCCACAAAGGCCAAGGGCATCCTGGGGTGGATTAGAAGGGTCTAGATAGGTTCTTGTTCCCCTCTACAGGACAAGGGGCAATAGGTGGAAGTTGAGGCATAGGAAGTTCCATGGAAACAGGAGGAAAATTGTTTTCACTGTGAGTACGACAGAACAGTGGAACAGGCTGCCCAGGGGCATTGTGGAGTCTCCCTTTCTGGAGATATTCAAAACCTGCCTGGCTGTGTTCCTGTGTGACCTGCCCTGGGTGATCCTGCTCTGGCTGGGGGGATTTGGACTGGATGATCTCTGGAGGTCCCTTCCAACCCCTAACCTTCTGCAATTCTGTAATAATCACAATTAAAGCCAGGAAACTTTGCTTCAACTGCCACCTACCAAGTTTCTTTACAGGGTTTGCTTAGAGGTGGACTGCTCCTAGTGACCCGCAACCATCTGCAGCAAATACTTGCATTCATAGCACAAAAGACCCAAGTCAGTGCTCCAAGCTCTGCCCCAGAAGAAGCAGCCATGCTGCAGGCAGTACCTCTTTGATCCGTTTCACAAGGGCATTCTGATCAAAGGCAACTGCTTCTGCACACTGATGAAGATGATCTTGGTATCGTAGACACAGCTGTAGCACTTGCTGGGGGTCCAGCTTTTCCAGTTTGGTGTTGGTAGGAGAGGTTTGCCCACTGAGGAGGCCTACAAGGCAATGGAAGGAAGAGAGTTAATCTGATTGTTCCTATCACCAGCTTAGCTGTGGCAAGAAGCATGAGAACAAATCCAGAAGAAAAGCTTTACAATGAAAAACAAATTCAGGATGTTAAGCTACTGAATGGACCTTAGCAATGTAATAATGAAGGCTAAAAGTAGAAAGGGCATAGACTGAATGTTTATGGCTGTTTAGGACTTATAGCAGTGCAAACAACATACAGCTTAGCCCTCCTTGCCAGAACTCCAAAGGCAGGTCCATCAGCTTGGGTTTCAGTGATGTGTTGCATAAACTTTTTGAGTCCTGCTTCTTATCCTCCACAAACAATACTGAACTGGGAAAAACTAACTCCCTCATTTATGTATGCCAAAAGCTGAAGGAGGTGAGACCTGCATTCCCATATGGGCATAATGCTCAAACTGTTTTCAGCAGAAGCATGCTGTCAAAATCAGAGCTCCAAAAACCACAAACCACTGTTCCCCCCAAAACTAACTTGAATACGAAGTGACCCACCTCCGTTCAATTATTAGGGATGAAATATCCCTGGTTTGCCTACTTTGACTTTTTTAAGTTTCATAACTCCTTCACCTTCTAAGGTTTTTCACAATTTTACAATAAACTTTTTTTTTTTTTTTTTGAGGGTGGGCATTAAGATCCTTACCTAGTCAGATCACTGTTTCACCAAAAAAATCACCCCCCCAAAAAATGGTATTAGACTTAAAATTGGGACTGGTAATACGCAGAGCAACAAAAAAAAAGTCCAGAGACATTTCTCTTACCCATTGTTTGTTATGTCAGCATAACACAATTTGAGAATCTTTGCTGAGCTCAAGCACATGTGTGCCTGCTTTCCCCAGAGCTGTTGCTGGTAAACTCCACTGCCATAGGGTTGGAGGGTTGTTTTTTTTTCCTATTTCATTTATTTACTTTCATTTCATTTTCCTTCAGCATTAGCACAACATTTTTTTCTTGTTGGGACACCATCTGTGACAAACAGCACAGACAGACAACCTGCTTTGCCCAAAACCTCTGCTGAGCTATGTAAACTGAATTCAGTGACTGCACTCCTGTGCCCCCTGAGAGTCTTGGGTTACAGACAGAAAAAGGCATTGAAATAGCAAATGTAATCAAGTATCAAATGAAGCAATTCAAAAGTAATGAATGCCACATATTTGTATTGCAAAAATCCTTCTAAGAATGGACCTCAGTGGGAAATGGAAACTATTCTGAATGGTCCCCATGCCTGTTGGAAGCTACAACACAGTTCTGGCCAAAACACATGAACAAGACAGAAACCAAGACATAAGTCAGAAGCATCTTATGAAAGTTAAACCTCTTTGAAAACATTCACAGGCAAGTGAAAATAAAACTAAGACAGGAACTTCCTTCCAATCCCTGAAGGGATCCTACAGGAAGGCTGCAGAGGGACTTTTCATGAGGGTGTCTAGACAGGACAAGAGGGGACAGTTTGAAGCTGAGAGAGAGCAGGGTTACACTGGAGCTTAGGAAGAAGTTCTTCAGCACAAGGATGCTGAGACTGTGGCACAGGCTGCCCAGGGAGTTTCTGGCTGCCTCCTGCCTGGGGGTGTTCAGGGTCAGGTTGGATGAGGCCTTGAGCATCTAAGTCTAGTTGCCCATGGTGGGGAGGTTGGAGGAGATGGTCTCTGAGGTCCCTTCCAGCCTGTGCCATTCTAGGATTCTATGATTTTTTTTTTCTGTTTTAGAAAGAATCATCTCAAGCAAAACCTTAGGTCCAGCAATATCAACTGCAAATCTCTCCAGCTGAAGTGCAAACATTTCACAGGAGTGATCCCACTGAAGGCAGCAAGACTTTGTTCAGATGTGTGTTACTTCTCCTAGTGCTTCTCAGTTTGTTCACTTGGATCTACCAAATTATCTTGTCAGAATAAATGGTCAAATAACGTTGTCAACTTTTAATATGTTGAATGTTCACACAGGAATGAAGAGTTCACCGCACACCCCAGGCGGTTATCCTGTTTCTGTCTTGATCAAATACACGATGCTGTCAACCAAGTAATTGTCTTTTATTACTAATCTCTCACCAACTTCAAGAAGAGGAAGAAAATTAGAGTCTGTTTAAGAGATGTAATTAACCAGATGTGTGTATTTTGGCCAGCTTCTATTCTCCTTGTGAGAATGTAGCAGCTGAATAGGCCAAGCACTGCCAAATGAGCTTTAAAGGAATATGCTACTGAAACTTATTTACTTACAGCCCTGTGCAGGTTATATAATGCTAAAAGCAAAATTAATTAACTGTAAAGAGCCTCTCATTCACTACCCAGAAAAACACAAGCTCAAATTAACTGTTCAGCTGGAATTCTTTCAAAAGAAGTCAGAGGTGGAAATACAATCCAGAACAAATGTTTGGACTAGCAATAAAAACAAGCAGTATACACTGCTTAAAGATAGACCAAAATATTCTTTTAGGTGATGTAGTGAGAAAAAGCCAAAGAAATTAGCTTCTTTAAAGACCTCTGGGCTCATGCTGACAATGCCAAAGCTTGGAGGTTCAATTTGCATGAAAGTAAGAAGTAAACAGCAGCATGAAAGAGGCCGTGCAGTCTTCCACTGGGGATAAATTCCCCTTGTCACAAACTCCATCCACGTTTTGTTGTTCACAGGAACCACTCACACTACAAATGTTAACATTTTCTTATCACCAACATCCCCCTCTATTCCGCTCTCATGAGATGGCACCTGGAGTATTGCATCCAGCAGCTCTGGGGCCTCCAGCATGAGACAGACACGGACTTTCTGGAGTGGGTCCAAAGGAGGGTCGGGAAAATGGTCAGAGCTGGAGCACAGGTTCTGTTAAGAATGCCTGAGAGTTGGGTTGTTCAGCCTGGAGAAGAGAAGGCTCCAGGGAGACCTTATCATGGCCTTTCAATAGTCATAGGGGGCTTACAAAACTTCTCCACAGAGGGACTTGGATAGGCTAGGCCAATGGGCCAACATTAACGGGATGAGTTTCAACAAGGCCAAATGCCAGGTCCCGCACTTGGGTCACAACCCCAAGCAACGTTACAGGCTTGGGAGAGTGTGGCTGGAGAGCTGCCTGGCACAAAGGGATCTGGGGGTTGTAATAGACAGGAGCTGAATATGAGCCAGCAGTGTACCCAGGAAGCCAAGAAGGCCAGTGGCATCCTGGCTTGTATTAAAAATGCTGTGGCCAGAAGAGGTAGGGAGGTGATTGTCCCCTTGGACTCTGCTCTGGTGAGGCCACACCTCGAGTATTATGTTCAGTTTTGGACACTGCAATACAAGAGAGATGTGGAGATGCTGGAACAGGTCCAGAAGAGGGCAACGAAGCTGGGGAAGGGCCTGGAGAATAAATCTTATGAGGAGCGACTGAGGGAGCTGGGGCTGTTCAGCTTGAAAAAGAGGGGGNATGAAGGGCAACAAAGATGGTGAGGGGCCTGGAGCACAGCCCTGTAAGGACAGGCTGAGGGACCTGGGGGTGTGCAGCCTGGAGAAGAGGAAGCTCAGGAGTCTACAACTGTTGTAGACAGTTGCTGTCAGGTAGTTGCTGTCTACAACTACTTGAAAGGAGATTGTAGTCAGGTGGGGGCTCAGTCTCTTCTCCCAGGCAACCAGCAACAGAACAAGGGGACACAGTCTCAAGTTGTGCCTGGGGAGGTATAGGCTTGATGTTAGGAGGAAGTTCTTCACAGAGACTGTGATTTGCCATTGGAATGGGCTGCCCAGGGAGGTGGTGGAGTCACTGTCCCTGGAGATATTCAAGAAAAAAATGGATGAGGCACATAGTGCCATTGTCTAGTTGATTGGATAAGGGTGGGTGATAGGTTGGACTGGATGATCTTGGAGGTCTCTTCCAACCTGGTTGATTCTATGATATGGTTTAAGGTGAATCTTGTAGAGTAGATGTTTCTGTGATTCTGTGATTATTATTCATTGAATCAGAAGAGCAAGTTTCTGGTCTTAAATAGAAAGAAAACAGCACCTAAAGTTTTAATTTCTTATTATACCAAATGCTCATTTTTCAAGCTTTTGGTTCTCTCCCAAAGAAGGAAACACCCCAGGAATCATCTTTATACCACCTGAAACCTCAAGAAGAGGCTGCTTGGCATATGTCTGATGCAACATCCCCCAGCATGATAAGGAAAGGCAGTGTGGAGGATGTTGTGGCTTGGGAAAAACAAAGCTGGGGTAACAGGAGGACTACTGCAGAGCTTTAGCACATGGACCAAAAATGCTCTGTCAGCTGCCAAACATGCACAGTCCTGACTCTCCAATTACACTGTAAAACAAGTAAGAAGACAGATCACATTCTGTGCCTGCCACAGTGAAGAGAAGTCAAGATCTCCCACCTAGCCTGGACACATCTGATCAGTAAACAGCAGGCCCACGAAGAGCATCTGAGACAAAGGAAGATCCGGACTGCAGTTCACAAATAGTGCTTCAGCCAAAACCAAGCCATGCACCAAGTATGCTGTGCATGGAGAAACACCATCCATCACTACGAGGCCAGCTGAACCAGGGACTTGACAAATCCATGATTGTTTCCATATTCCCTGGCAAAGCAGAGGCATGTTCAAACCATTTTCCTCCTACTTAGTCATCTCCTTGTTGGTTCCAAGTCAACATACACTTCCAGCAAATCATATTCTACTGAGCAGAAGAAAGCTGTTGCTTTAAAAAAAGAAAAAAACACTTTTATGACTTGAAGTTCTGGAAAAAATGGATACTATGCTTTACTGATTCTACACACGTGCAGAACATAGCAACCCACTAGAGTTATATTTCGCTGCTTTAATGGATGATTCTGACAACAACCTGAGTGGTTTCCAACCTGAGAAGTACTCTTGTTCCTACCTGACTTCTAGATATGCACTTGACAAGCCCCTTTTCAACCACTAACAGCAGACAGCAACAGGTCCATGGTGGCAGATTTATTGGTGCAGGCAGCAAAGCACACGATGCTGTGGTCATGTTGCACGTTTTAAGGTCAGACAGGGTTGCCGTCATCAGCTAACCAAGTTCTCTGTGGAGAAGATTTCAAAAGTAACTCCTTTCATCAGACCAGAAGTCTACCCAGAATACTGTTTCCAATGTTTTACAGCAGTGGACATTTAGAAAACAACATCTTCATCACTAGTTCTTCCTCTTCTACAAACTTCCTGTCTCCAAAAGTTGTTAAGTAAAATTTCAGGCACAAAACATTGCACTCAGCTATTGAACTAATTCTATCTGAGAGGCTTCCCATGAGCCAGCAATGGCCTCACACAGCCCAGAAGGCAGCCCTGTGCTGGGCTACAGCCAGAGGATTGTGGGCAGCAGGGCAAGAGAGGGGATTCTGCCCCTTGACTCTGCTCTGCTGAGATCTCACCTCCAATCCTGCCTCCAATTCTGGTGTCCCCAGCATAAGAAGGACACAGAGATGTTAGAGTGAGTCCAGCGGAGGCTACAAAGATGATGCAAGGGCTGGAGCACCTTTGCTATGAGGACAGGTTGAAGGAGCTGGGGTTGTTCAGCCTGGAGAAGACTCCAGGGGACCTTAGAGCTGCCTTCCAGTAGCTGAAGAGATCCTAAAGGAAAGCTGCAGAGGGACTTTTCATCACGGTGTCTAGAGACAGGACAAGGGGGAATGGTTTGAAGCTAAGGGAGAGCAGAGTTAGACTGGATCTGAGAAGAAATTCTTCAGTCCAAGGGTGGTGAGACTCTGGAACAGGCTACCCAGGAAGGCTGTGGCTGCCTCCTCCCTGGGCTTGTTGAAGGCCAGGCTGGATGAGGCCTTGAGCAGCCGAATCTAGTTGAGAGGTGTCTCTGCCCATGGTGGGGGGAGGAGATGATCTTTGAGGTCCCTTCCAACCTGAGCCATTCTATGCTCCTGCAATCTCAGCCACAAGTGTCTTCATTCCAAGTTGGCTTTGCCAAGTGGGTATTTTCAGTTCCTTTGAACTCTAATGGGGGAGCACAAGGACTGTAGGCAAACTCAATAGCCATTATGCGAGCAAAGGACATGTTTGTATTGTGGCAAGGAACACTGGTTGGAGTGGCAGATCTTCCCTCTGCTTTGGAGCTAGTATCATGTGATGGGTTACTTCTGCATGGGTGACAGATGGCCTGAAGATTCTCATCATGTCACATCATTGAACAGGCAACTTTGCTGACTGCAGAGCTCAAATATGCTTTCCATATGACTACTGCACCTCGGCCTTCTAATGCAGTCTGAGCCATTGCCTGTAGGACATTACTCACCATGTACATAAATCACCTCCCTTTTTGTTCCTCCACTATTTCTCTTTTATAAAAAAATAATAAAAAAAGTAAGATTTTATACTTTTGAACTTTTATTAAAACTCAGTTTGCTACAATTCTAAGACAAAAACCCTGCAGGTCTATGGAGGTTCTCCTGCCCCTCCGCTCTGCCCTGCTGAGATCACACCTGCAATACCCTGTCCAGTTTTGAGATCTCTAATTCAAGAGACAGTGATCTGCTAGAGAGTGTGCAACGGAGGCTACAAGGACAGCCAGGGGACTTGAACATCTCTGCTGTGAAGACAGACTGAGAGATCTGGGGCTGTTTAGTCTGGAGAGGAGAAGGCTGAGAGGGGATCTGATCAATGTCTATCAATATCTAAGGAGCAAGTGTCAAGATGAAGGTGCCAGGCTCTTTGTGATGGTGCTCAGCGATAGGACAAGGAACAGCAGGTACAACCTGAACACAGGAGGTTTCACCTCAACACAAGGAGACACTTCTTTACGGTGAGGGTGCTGGAGCCCTGGAGTAGGCTGTCCAGAGAGGTTGTGGAGTCTCCTTCTCTGGAGACTTTCTCTGGATGTGCTCCTGTATGACCTGCCCTAGGTAATTCTGCTTTGGCAGGGGGGGTTGGACTGCATAATCTCTGAAGGTTCTTTCCAGACTCTAACATTCTGTGATTCTGTGATTCGCTGAAGCCTTTTACCAGCATGATCTGGAATGGTTGCAGTAGTCAAGAGTGGCAAAGTTCAACTAAGGCTGATGAAACTTTTACCATGACACAACCAATCCATCCATAGCTCAGTTCCTCATGTACTTCACAGCAAAATTCAGGATTTTTTCCTTTTTCTCAGAACAAGATGATTCTACTCATTAAGGTAAGAGGGTTTCTACTAGCAAATCCAAGTGGGTAAAGCAGAGAGAGGCCTCCCCACTGCCTTTCTCCAGTTCAATACAAAGTGAGGTAGCAGCACTTTGGGAAAACCCAGATGCCCTCAGACAAATTTCTTTGGCAACCCCACTGCCCAAACAGCACAGAGCTACTCAGGAGGAGCCATTTTATATTGGAATGATCCTACCATCTGATATTTGTTCTGTGAACAGCTGATGCCAACGTCTGAACCAACATGTTCATCCCAGTCCTTGCTCTCTCACCTGTATTTAAACACACAGGCTTTGTCCCTGCCTTCCTAGTTCAAGTTAGCCAATACACTTTTCTTTCTCAGCCTGATCTGATTCTTTTCCCACATCCATTAGAACCAATTTTAACAGTAACTCAAGGGATATAATGGCTGTCATTTTCCCAGCAGTATTAGTAGCTGAATTGCTATGACCGTTCCCAGCATTGTATTGCAACATAAGGGTATTCTCCCCTACCAGAAGGAAATATGGAGCTGGCAAGAAATTTTAGCAGCTAAATTTAGGCTACTCAAAGGTTGAATAGAGAAGGAAGGAGGAGACAAGGCACACAATAATTACTTTTGACAATGTGTTTAAAAAACTAATCACTCAGCTTTGTGGGGCACCTGAAACATGAAACAGTTACACAGAAAGAAGTGGCCCGCTGCGCTCTGTATTACCTCAGTGTTTGTCATCTCCTTTCCAACACTGTCAAGTGGCACAGTGCCTTGAAGGAATACAAACCACAATAAGGAATCCCTAGCATGAAGTGTTTTAAAATCCCCGGGGTGGGTGGAAAAAAACCCCAACAAAACATCAAATTGCACCTCCTCTGCAGTAACTGTTTACATTCCCTTTGCACTGCAGTAAATTAACTCCCTGGTAAAATACTATGAAAAAGCATCATCTTACTAGTAAAACAAGCTGCTACTTAAGGAAGGTTTGAATACCTAACGGCGACATTTGTGTGACCCTGTCCTCATAGGCAACATATAGGTAATCTAGCAGTACCACTTCTATTGATTCCCGCAAGTACCAGCAGAGGGTTAGCTAGCCTGAGAGCTTTTGGAGTCCCATCTCCACATGCTGAAAGACTTAAATCCCAGCATGGCCATCAGTCCACTGAACTGCATCTTGGAGGCAGCCTTGACAGCTTCCACATTTCCAGCCCTGCCAAGCACGTGCATCACTCCCTCTGTGGATGGAGATACCCAGAATATAGCAATTCATTTCTTCCTCCCCTTGGTCCCCTCCCACTGCATACAGTGCAGCTGTAAAAACATCCCACTCCTATGCTTTTTGGTTTTTAACACACAGGCTGCTGGTGGTGTGCTCACACACAGCACCAACCTCTTTCCTACCTCTGTCATCTTAAGTATCAGTCATTTCATAGCAAAACTTCATTTCCTCACTGTACCAGTTCTAAGTACATGGTAGCTGAGTTTTGCTCATTCTAAAGCACATCTCCCTCAAGGTACCTACAAGTTCCATTACAAGACCTATGAAGTCTTTATAGCTGGAAAGCCTCCCAGCAGTCAAGGAAAGCCCCCCTATCTCTGTTTAAGGTGGTATTCTCATAGAACTACATGATGAACTGGTCTTAGAGCCCTCTGCCACTGAGAAGCAGATGAATATTGTTGATCTGCTACCCTCCTTGCAATGCAGGCCAGGCCTTGTCCTTGTTACAGTTCTAGTTCTCACTGAGCAACTCAAAGAATCACAGAATGTTAGGGCTTGAGAAGGATCATCCAGTCCAACCTCCCTGCCAGAGCAGGATCACCCAGGACAGGTCATGCAGGAACACATCCAGGTGAGTTTGGAAAGTTTCCAGTGAAAGAGACACCATAACCTCTCTGGGCAGACTTCTCCAGGGCTCTGATGGGTTCAGCTTATGAACCAATCCTAAAACCACCCACTCGTTGTTACTGGTTTCTCATCAGCCCACCAAGCCAAACTGGCACACAAGGAGGCCAACGAGCCTCAGAAGCAGCACAAACCTAGGTATAGATATGGTCTTGCTGCTCTCAGTTCTTAGATCATTTGAGTATGAGGATGACTGGGAGGACAGAAAGACAGTCAGGCACACAGGACTCACTCTGAGCATGCTCTGCCTACATTAAGAGAAAACACATCATGGTACGGATGCTTACAGCATCAGAATACCACCAGATACAGTAGTTACAGGTCCAAGACGGCATTCATCTACTTCTGCGCTTGTAACACTAGAAAATATACATAACAGCCAAATAAAACCAAAACCATTGAACAGTTACTCAGCTGTTGAGGATTTTATCTGGTATGGCTTCAAAAATACCCAAACAAACCAGATTTGCTAACTTAGTTTATTATAAGAGAAATTTAGCAGCATCTCACACAATACATCTCCAGCACAGAGCCAGCTACAACTCCTGGTGAGGCTACAGCACTGTAATCTAAGGTTAACAAGAGGTCTGAGTCAGAGTGTAGAGCCGCAGCACTTGGCCACTGCAGCCTAGGCACTGACAAGCAAAGCTGGCTCCCCTAGATCAGGCCTCTTGCCACAGTGGAAAGGCAGCACTCACGTCCTCAGCCCTAAGTGGCCCATTGCCACAGGACTGCTCTGCCAGCAGCACCCAGGACCTCTGGATTCTGCAGCATACAAGCATACAAGCAAAAGAGAACCAGCTAGACACCTGCAATGTAACACCAGGCAGAAAAGCACCTCAAGAAAACTGCATCACTCTATATTAACATATCTATATATATATATACACATCCCCAGAAAGTTCAATTTCTCTTCACTCACCATCTCAAACAACAGCTTTGTTTGTGACACTAACAGCAATTAAGTCTTTTATTCTGCTCATATGGTTCTGACTTCAGATAAGAAATAAAATACCAGGAAGAGACCAGCTCTAAAGCCAATCACAGCTTTTGTCCCAGGCAAATACTACTCTTTGTCACCATCAGATTCACGACATACCAGTAGTTACTTCTTAGCTTCAGAGTGGGACCTGTTAGTGGCAGTTTTCACTGTCCTGCTGCCTGCCTGCCTGCCTGTCCACCCAATTTTCTCCTTTTTCATTACTTGTGAAGTATAAAATACAATGAAACTTTAGAAGAAGAACATGCAGGGGTTGAGGGCAAGGGGAGGCTACCAGAGGCCACAAATGCTGAAATTGTTTATTGAAGCAAAAAATCCCATTAAAGCCAAACGAGGTTTTATTAAGGGCCACAGGAATGAGTCCACTGCACACTCTGGACTGGGAGCAAGTCAAAACAAATTACACAACAGCTATCAGGAAACTGCGTACAGCTCTTCAGAACTGCAGTGGAGGAGGAACCCTGAAGCATCCTTAACCTTTGTCTATTTATGTCACAGCATTGTGGCCCCTGCCAACAAAACGAGCCATGCTTTTACATATTTTTATTAGTCAAATTTATAGCAAACAGCACTCTCTTCCTCTTGTCCCTCCCCTTCTTCCCACCCTACCCTCTCCTTCCCCCTCGCTGTGTTGTGCTGTTTGTGTGGAAAAAAACGAGCTCCTACCCTTGCCAAGTGTGACATCAACTCATTCTTATCTGGTGATGTTCAGCAGAATCTTCCTCTGATAAACATTTGCTCAGTGTCAAATCCCCAAGGTTACTGGTTGCACTTTGTTTTCATTGCTGCTTGTTTTCTGACACTCTGTAGCATCTTAGACACTGAAATACCCCCACCATGTCTTTCACCTGGAGCCAGAGCCAGGCAGCGAGCAGGACATTACTCCCCACTTACCCAGGTCTTCCCATCACCCCCTTCCCTCTGGAACAAGAGTCTTTTTGTCTCTCTATGAACAACAAAAAGCTGATACTGTGGAGAAGCCCAAACCAAGGAACAAAGCATGTGCAAAAAGCAATGCAGGAGTGCAGACCTGTGAAGCTTTGACCTTTGTTTTCTCTTTTTTGTGTCCTTCCCTAGAATGCTCTGAAGTTTACAGAGGCACAGCTGACTAACAGGCTGATGTCCCTTCCTCTCCATGCACAACAGCTCTCTCCACTAAGACTCAGCAATATTTGCTCACATCTGGCACCTACACTGTCTCAGTGCTTCTGGGCTCCTTCCCATCTGATATGGCACCTCAGATGTTTTCTTCTCCTCCCCTCCCTCTTTTTCCATCCTCTCTTCATAAGCCACCAGCTTTCCAGAGCAAAGGGAAGCAGATGATCCTTTTCTAGCATTTTATCCAAACTGACATTCATCTGAAGTGCATCAGCCTGTGCCTTTGGGCAACTAGCACCAACTGAAATGAGCAACTGTGTGACCCAGCAAGGTGCAATCAGTCCATGGACAATCTATTAAAGCAAGAAGGAGAGAAGATTTTCACAAAAGCAATAGAGTTGAGTGAAAGTCAAGAACCCTGAAATGTCTGTCAGTGAACAAGGAATGAAAACAGAGCTTTTGGCTGGGGTGGCTCTTATCTATAGCTCTACTGAAGAGGAAGCACTCTGCAGTGCTTGGAACTTACTGGACAACTGATGTGTTGGAGTACCTCTGCTACAAAGACAGGCTGAGGGAGCTGGGGTTGTTCAGCCTGGAGAAGAGAAGGCTTCAAGGAGACCTAATAGTGTTCTTCCAGTACCTAAACTGGTCCTTCAAGAAGGATGGAGAGAGGTTGTTTATAAAGGCCTGTGGTGATAGGATGAGGAGCAATGGCTTCAAACTAGAAAAGAGCTGATTTAGACTGGATGTTAGGAACAAATTCTTTACTATGAGGGTGCTAGAACACTGCCACAATTTGCCCAGGGAAGTAGTTGAGGCCCCATCCTGGAGGTATTCAAGGTGAGGCTTGGCAGGGATCTGAGCAGCCTGGTCTAGTTGAAGATTTGCCTGCTGACTGCAGAGGGGTCTGGACTAGATGACCTTCAGAGGTCACTCCAATGCAGAGCATTCTATGATTCTATGAAGCAGGGGAGAAAACTGACATAGAAAATTACTCCATGACAGTATCGCTTAGAGAAACCTGCTAGAAGAAGGAGAAGATGATGACCTGGCTTAAAACAAAGCATAGGAATGCAGTGTTCAGATGGGTCAGTCAACCTGTCCTTGGATTTCTAATCTCTCCAACTCTGAGTAATGCAGCTGCAATAACCTGGACCTTCCCATTCTTGCAAATTCACAAATGTTAGCAAACCTACTGTCACAGGGCTACCTGCAACATCCTCAGTGTGTCCATGCAGCCCAGAAGGCAAATCATGTCCTAGGCTGCATCCAGAGGAGTGTGGGCAGCAGGGCAAGAGAGGGGATTCTGCCCCTTGACTCTGCTCTGCTGAGACCTCACCTCCAATCCTGCCTCCAGTTCTGGTGTCCCCAGCATAAAAAGGACACAGAGTTGGTGGAGAGAGTCCAGAGGAGGCCACAAAGATGACGCAAGGGCTAGAGCACCTCTGCTATGAGGATAGGCTGAGGGAGCTGGGATTGTTCAGGCTGAAGAAGTGAAGATTCCAGGGTGACCTTAGAACTGTCTTCCAATCCCTAAAGGAATCCTACAAGAAGGCTGCAGAGGGACTTTTCCTGAGGATGTCTAGAGACAGAACAAGGGGGAATGGTTTGAAGCTGAGGGAGAGCCTGCTCAATCTGGGGAAGAAGTTATTCAGAAGGAGTTCTTCAGGAGTGTGGTGGTGAGACTCTGGAACAGGCTACCCAGGGAGGCTGTGGCTGCCTCTTTCCTGGGATGCTGAAGGTCAGCTTTGATGAGGCCTTGAGCAGCAGAGTCTAGTTGAGAGATGTCCCTGTCCATGGTGGAGAGGTTGGAGTAGAGGATCTCTGAGGTCCCTTCCAACCTGAGCCATTCTATGAACAGCAAACATTGGCCTTGTGGAGTTTCTTGCTAGTTTTCATGCTTCCTTTCTTACTACTGTTTTTTATTTCAGACAGAAAATGCTAACAAATAAGACAGGTCCTCCACTCATTCTCAACTTCTAAAAGCCTTCACTGCACCCACTGAAGTTCATGGCCATGTCAATGCCCTTAGCAAAGTAGGCAGAGTACAAGTAACAACCATAGTTGATGTCAGCCAAGAAGTATGTTCTCAAACAAATCCTAAGGAAGGAAACACAGACTCTCAAATAACACTTTCAGCAACAAATAAGAGATATTTTAAATCAGTTTCTAATGAGAATGTAGGTTAATTTTGAGAAAGTTGTTTGGGAAGATCAAAGTGTTACTTCCTCTTTACGTAACAGTCGCTTTAAAAACTGTAAAATAGTAGTGCTAGTTTAAAACACACCAAAGTCATCAGCTAGCCTGTAAATCTGTATTTTGCAAAGCAGACTCCAGTAGGTTATTTTCTGTGCTGCTACTTATTGAAGTCACCCCCTTCTCTCTTTTCAATAAGACATCTAAATGAATGGAAATTCTCCTCTTACCTTGAAGGCCTAAGAAGATGCCACATCTCTACTGCAACAGATTGCCCTCAAAAGTCTGTTGTCACCCTTCACAATTAAACAGGCAGCCTGATGCCTCAATGATTTACATATGTGCTGGTTTGAGGCTAATTGGAATGTTTTAATGAGAAAAATTAGATTATGGGCTGTGAAGGGGAAACAATGGTGATGCCTACTTCACTCATAGGTTTGCTGAGATGTATAAGAGCAAGGACACAAACATAGATAAGACAGAGGGTCTCTCTCTGTTAGAGTCGGTGTGTTTTCTCCCTGGGCTTCTGCTGTGTAACCCAACTAATCATTCTGCTTCTCACCCCCCCTGCCAATCATCCAAACTCACCTTGCACGTAAGTCAAACTCTGGGATAAGGTAGAGGGGTGGAAAGAAGGGGGAAGGGTGGTTGGGAGCCCCTCCTGGGGACTCTGATTTCTGGGAGGGATATTGTGCTTCTGTATTATTTTTAACTTGTATATTTTCTGTATTACAATAGCTGTAAATATTGTAATATATGGTAAATATCTGCTTATATATTGTGCTAAGCTATAAATACAGCTTCATTCCTTAACTTCCAGCTGGCTGAGTCTACTCTGGGTGATTTTCATAAGAGTGGGGGGGCAGGTAGCTACCAAACCATCACAACACAGACACAACCCTGCAAATCCATAGCTGAACATGGAATATCAATTACAATCAATCCCCCTGCAGTCAGCAGGGACATCCTCCACCACATGAGGTTGCTCAGAGCCCTGTCCGGCCTGACCTTCAGTATCTCCAGGGATGGGGCCTCAACTACCTCCCCAGACAACCTGTTCCAGTGGTGATATGTACGTCTCCGCTCATTTGAGGGTTAGCTTCTTTTCTAAACCATCATGGTTTATGATATTTGAGTATTTCCAGTATCTGGAAATGGGATGTTTAGTTACAAAAATACCAACAGGCCAGAAATTCCCCAAAGCCCTTGACTATAATTAACCATCTAATTACAGTGGCATTTGGCTGGCCAACACTTCTCTGACAGTCTCTAGCTGGTTTGCTTCAACAGATAAATTGACTGCAGAATCTGCTAGAGCTGCCCTCCCAGGAAGACAAAACCCTGTGTAAGAAGAGAGGTGAGAGTTGCAATACAAGAAATCCCATGCCCAGCACCAAAACTTTTTTTTTTTCATGGCAGAAAGGGAAAAAAAAAAAAAACCCCAAACCAACCCACACACACCAAAATACAGCAGTGCTGTCTCGGGGGTTCAATTAGCAGAACACCAACACTGATAACGAGAC
Organism: Ramphastos sulfuratus; assembly: GCA_013399055.1. NCBI lineage: Eukaryota > Metazoa > Chordata > Aves > Piciformes > Ramphastidae > Ramphastos > Ramphastos sulfuratus. The sequence goes on from WBNM01005712.1 coordinate 19,936, forward strand.
ATCAGAAGCCGTGCTTTCAACAAAACCAATTAGTATCAATTTAAACAGAACAAGTTGAGATAAATGTGCACATAACATGGATAACCTTGAGGTTCACAATGCCTAATAATTAAGTACTGGATTATTTCCCATACTCAAGAGAGAAAAGTTTGTCTGTATCAACAATAACCAAAAAGCAAAGTTGTTCTCCTCTGGGGACCAACAGGGTTTGAATCCAAGACATTGATTTCAGCCAGCTGTCCTTGTGAAACCAAGCCATGGCAAGCCTCAAGTATTTTTGAGAAGCTTTTTGAGATCTCTAAGCAAGATTGTGAACTTGTCCTTCCAATCATTTTGGCTTACTTTCTAAAATAGATTTAAAAGCACACAAATATATCAGTCTACACTTCCAAAATCTCTTCCAGGCAAAGGAAAAGCTGAGCTACAGCTCATTAGCAGAACTCCCCTTCCATCCCAAATTGTACTTCTGTGCTTCCTTTCCTCTCCTGGTTCCTTTGCAGTCTTCTCTATCTGCTTTTCCCTTGCTATTTATTGTTTAATCTCCTGTTTTCAACAATATTTATCTGGAGCTTTGACCAAGCAATAGTTTGATGGGTCCTTATTTACTGATACAGGTTTTAACCTCATACAATCTCTAAATGGGCTGGATGAGCACAAAGCGAAGTGGATTGAAAAGTGGCTAAGCTGCTAGGCTCAAAGGGTCATAGTAAGTAGCACGAAGTCCATCTGGAGGACAGCTACTAGTGGTGCTGTTGGAGAGCAACACTGGGGCCAGCACTGTTTAACACATTCATTAGTGACCCAGATGATGGGACAGATCACACCCTCAGCAAACTTTCACATTATACAAAATTGGGAGGAATGGATGAAAACACCACAGTTGTGCTACCATTCAGAGGGACCTTGACAGGCTGGAGAAATGTGCTGATGGGAATCTCATGAAGTTCAGCAACAAGAAGTGAAGTGTCCTGCACCTGGGGAGGAACTGTCCCAAGCACCAGCATATGCTGGGAGCCAAATGGTTGGAAAGCAGCTTTGCTAAAAAGAACTCAAAAGTCCTGGTAGACAGCAAGTTGAACATGAGCCAGCAGCATGCCTTTGCAGCAAAGACTGCCAACAGATCCCAGGCTGCACTGGGAAGTGTTGCCAGCAGATTGAGGGAGGTGATCCTTCCCTTCTGCTCAACACTGGAGGAGCCATCTCTGCAGGGCTGTGTCCAGTGCTGGACTTCCCAGTATAAGAGAGACATGGACACGCTGGCAAAAGTTCAGTGAAGGACTACAGAGATGATTAAGGGACCAAACATCTGTCACACAGGAAAAGGCTGAGAGACCTGGGGTGGTTTAGCCTCAAGAAGAGAATGTGTGGGGAGGAACCTGATCAATATCAACACCTGACAGGAGGCAGTAAAGAAGATGGTATCAGGCTCTTCCCAGGTATGCAGTTAAAGGACAGGAGGTAATGAACATAAATTGAAATACTGAACATTCCACAGAAATTTAAGCTTAGTTTGGCTTTGTTTTTTTTCTGGTGATCAAACACTGAAATGAGTTATTTGAAGAGGTTGCGCAGTCTCCGTTCTTGAAGATACTCAAAACACAACCAGACAGGGTCCTGGGCAACTCACTCTTACTGATTCTGCTTTCAACAGGGCAGTTGGAGTAGGCTGTCTGCAGAGGCAAATGTCACCCTCAGCAGTTTTAAGCAACAGGCAAAGACAAAAATCAGGCTTTGCCAGGGCACTGAAGACTTGCAAGCAGTGCTTCTGTAACACTACTGCTCTCAAAGAACATCAGAAAACCATTCTGCACATTACTCCTTTGCAGCAGGCTCACACTTAAACTTAGACCCAGCTCTAACTCAGTGCCTGCACCATGCCTCCTTGGTTAATGCACACTAGTCGAGTTCAGCCTGAGTCAAAGAAGCAGCAGCAGCAAAAGGGATTCTGTTTGCATGCTGGTCTATAGCAATCACTGCCTGTGAACATCAATGCACATGTTTCTTCTAAAATTAAGGAATGCTCTGGAATCACTCAGGCCAGCTGAGAGCTTTTCAAACTCATTCACTGGGCCAAATTCCTTTCTTAGTTACTGAAAAATGAAGCAATATCATTGTGGTCAGGGCATGAATTTCAGGCCATTGTAATGACTGTTGCATGTGTGGATGTTCACACACACCCGTCCCACATGTCCAGAACTGCCCTGCAAGTTTCATGGGCAGGATTTTTTTCTCACAGCATTAGCAAAGTTCTAGGACCATCCCTGCTTGAAAGAGTCCAGTGCAGAGCCAGAAAGACGATTAAAGGAATGGAATATCTCTCTTACGAGGACAGACTGAAGGAGCTGGGGCTCTTTAGCTTGGAGAAGAGGAGACTGAGGGGTGACCTGGAGCCAGGCTCTACTCAGTGATGCCCAATGACAGGACAAGGGGCAATGAGTGGAAGTTGAAGCATCGGAAATTTTGTGTAAACGTAAGGAGGAATTTTTTCACTGTGAGGGTTAAAGAACACTGGAACAGGCTGCCCAGGGGGGTTGTGGAGTCTCCCTCTCTGAAGATATTCAAGACCCACCTGGATGTGTTCCTGTGTGATCTGCTGTAGGTGATCCTGCTCTGACAGGAGGGTTGGACTGGATGATCTTTCGAGGTAACTTCCAGCCCTTGACATTCTGGATTCTGTCCTAGACATGCTGGCTGCAAAGAGTTTGGAAACACGTGTTCTCCCCATACTTCTTCATGTACTTTTGATTTTTTTTTTTGTCTAAAACCAAAAATTCCTAAGTGGCAATTTTTATAGTTAGCCTGCAACTCTGTAGTGCTTGGGGCTGATAAAGGCAGCTGTAATTCAACCAGAACACTTCGGTCCACGTCAAGTCTTTCATTACAGACAAAGAAAGTAAAAGCTGGTGTTTCAACTTAAAATTTCTGTGATGCCCAAGTAACCTTTTAAAAACCATGTGTGTCTACCATCCAGAATTGAACACAAGAATGTTCCTTGAGGTCACACAGGAACTAGCTACTAACGCTCCCCGACTCACACAACTTCTGCCACCTGCACCCACTACCTTCAACAACCACATGGAGCTCCTCTTTCAAACAGCAGCAGCTTTGCCCTTCCCTCCTCGAAACAAACCACCTAAAGCTTCCCTATGGTCCTATTTTCCAAGATTCTTTTCTTCATTTTCTCCCAGCCTCTAACCCCTAGAGCACACCAAACTTCATGGCCATTTATCTCCAGCTTCCCCACTTTCAGTCTGCACCTGCTTCTCCACCAGGCCAATACCATACAACATGTTTTGCAGGCTCCACCAGTTTTGAGTCCAGAATACCATCATGTCTCAGTAGAATTTGAAAAGCAGAAAGAAAATAGCTGTCCTGTCATCTCTCTGCCTGCTTTAACCCATTTGTCTGTTGAGGAGTTAAGTTTGCAGCAGGGTGCATCCTCCAGGTTTCAGTGCAAGAGTTCCAAAAGAGAGGAGTGGTCTTAGTAGAGGACCTAGAAGACAGCAAGCAGTGTGCAGCCCAGATGTTGCCCTTCACCTGAGCACTGTCAGGCACCTAGACAGGTTCAAAGCACAGAAAACCAGTGGGCAGAAAGCCCTTGCTTGGGAGAAATTAATCACTTCTCAACAATGGCTGCAGCACAAAAAGTCACAATGTTAACAAACTCTGAAGTGTCCTGGCACTAACCATCCTGTATCAAAGGCAACATTGTCATTTACTCGTGTCACCCAAACGACCTAGGAGTCCTCCTGGACAGCAAGTTCTCCATGGGACACCAATGTGCCCTTGTAGCCAAGAGGGACAATGGCATCCTGGGGTGCATCAAAGAAAGCATGGCCAGCAGGGCTAGAGAGATTCTCCTGCCCCTCTGCTCTGCCGTGGTAACACCATACCTGCAATACTGTGTCCAGTGTTGGGATCCCCAATTCAAGATTCAGGGATTTGATGGAAAGAGACCAATGGAGAGCTGTGAGGATAACTGGAGGAGTTGAACATCTCTGGAGGTCCCTTCCAACCCAGACCATTCTATGAAATACAGCATCATGGCATCCAGGGTAAGCCAGTTTAAGCCAAACCTGCTGCCCTACACCTCCACGTACAATTGGCCATCCTATATTGATCTCTCCTTTCCACTGTCACTGGTGAGTTTATAGATAGGTGGAAAGCTCATTTTGGGAACTGAGGCTGAGGAAAAGCAGTGCTGGTTTTAGAGAGGGTAGGGTTAAGTTTTCAGTTGGCTCAGCTCCCTGTCTGGCTGTGTGAGAGGCAGGAATAATACAAGGGAGTAGGGAAAACAAGCCTGCCTTCAACCAGCTTTAAGCTCAAACTGAACTTGGCCAGCCAGCTGGAATGTCAGGAGATGAAACCTGCTGTGCTTATGCCACTCCCCAAAGCCCACTGCAGTGCCTGAGGTGTGCACGGTGTGTGCAGGAGGCAAATGTCTTTAAAAACAGCTTGGAGAAGAGCTCTGAGGCAATAAGCAGGCACAGCTACAAAGCCTGTATCCTGTGAAAGGCACAGGCTTAGGTTTGGAAGCAGCTCAGGGATACACTTCCTGCCTTGACTAGCCAAGAATGGTTCCGCCCCACTGCTTTGGTCTAGAGTCTCCCTGACACTGCCCTGCAACGTCTAAAAGTCAGCCCTTAACACACGTTCCTCCTCACCAAGGCACTTTGGGTGCTCACACAGAAATGGTGCAGTGGTACCACTGAGGGTGCAAGTATCTCAAATGTTTGCAACCAAAAGGACATCATACTGCAAGTCAAACCTACAGATCTGATGTTTCCAGTGCCCAAAAGCCTTGGGCATAGTTTTTTTGACCACAGAACTGCCATGGTGGATCACTAACTAGAGACGTGACTAGTCCTGCAACTCTTGCAATACTAAAGAGTCCTCCAATCAGCAGAAGCTGGGTAACCTACCCTAATACCTGGAAACTAGCACAGATTCAAAAATACAAGATTTGAGACTCCCTTTGGAATATTTAGGTAATCATTCAGTCTGACAATTCCCTCTACTCCTAACCCCTAAGCAAACATCCGACTCCCTTCTGAACCTTGATAAATTCTTGGCCTTGTCAGCATCCTGTGGTTCGCTGTTCCAGCAGCTAACTGCAATTCCTAACTTCTGGAACTGCCTGCCGCAGCCTTTCTCACTTGAACACTAAGCCCACTCCACCCACGTGCAAATGAAGAATGTTGCTGATAATGCTGCTGAACACATGTGCTTCAGAGCAGAGTGCTGGCTCAGTGCAGATCTGCGCCAGGCCTCTGATAGCCACAGACTGGCCCATTAGGAATTGTGGCAAGGCAAGAAATGGAATGCCTATGGCAGGCTAATCCCTGCAGCAGGATTTTTTAAGAAGCAATTAATTCACTCAGACAGACAAAAATAAGGAAAACAAATACAGAAAACAGGGAAGCCAAATCAGAACAAAAGAATCAAACAATTAAGAGCAAGGAGATGCTCTGGTTTTATCAGAGCACACCTGAATTAGAGATGTGCTCGTGTCACAAAGCAGTCCCTAGAAAACCCAGACCAAATGTGTCAGGCACATATGCACATTAATGCTGTATCATCCTCTTCCTTGTATCCGGTACATCAGGGAGGCCAACTGTATTGGCCAGCTTCCAGAATGAAATCATATAGTCTGCTATCAACACCATGGATTTATATCTCCAGAAAAACCTGATATCATAGCCTGAGAGCAATTATCAATGAAGAATTATTGATTTTAATGTCGAGTTGTGCAACCACTTGAGAGGAGGAGGAGGAATAGAAGAAAACAACCAAGAATGAACAAGCTATTCATCTACTTGAAAACCAAAAAATAATTAGTAAGAGTCTTTGATAGCCAGAACAACTGCAGTCATGGCCAAAAGAAATCTAATTTTATTCCATTAGAGATTTATTNAAAGAGAAAAATAAAAAGACAAGAAAGAAATCCACCAGTAGAGCTGAACTGGTCAATATAGATACAAGTTCTTTCATCACACCTGGCAACCACGGCAGCTTAGATCCCAACATGCTTCAGCACATTATCCAAATTAGTGCTGAAGCTAGCATAAAGGCAAAGTCTGGGTCTGGGGAAGGGATTGGGTCATCAAGCAGCAAAACACTCACTCAAGTGTCACAGGAGCCAAAGCCTTGGCATGAAGTTGTATAAGCTCACACCCCATCAGAAAGGGTGGCCCTGCAGCTACCTCCTCTCTTATCCCTGATAAGAGTAGCAAACTAAATCACCTCATTAAGGGTGGGAAACTAACCTGGGACAAAATAGTTTCCTGCCAGGTCAGTGGGACAAACTGGCTTCACATTGGGACAAATTGGCTTCACATAGGATTAGATAAATGTCAGTGAGGATGAATGGAAGGGGAAAGACACACAGAGGAGGAATATGAGGGGGTATTTTCTCCTTCTTTGGACAGGAGCAAGCTTTACATCAGCTCAAACCACACTGGATAACTTGACCCTGAGGAGCCAGACTCTCTCACTTTGCCTTGGAGAGGACATCAACCTCTCTCCATTAGTCTCTGCAATCAGTTTTCCAGTTACCTACAGAACCGTTTTCATGTTGTCCCATCCATCAGGACAGGCAAATGAACAACATAAACCTAGGTACATAAGCCTAGGTACAACCTGCAAAAGAGAAGTGAATGACAATCCCCATGGTACTCATGCTACGGGTGGAGCTCAAGCCAAGCACCTCACTCACACCAGAGAAATTCTGCCTTCTGCAAGCTTTCAGAGCAAATACCCTTTGAATCTGTTCTTTTGCAGTGATTGCCTCACTTTAATACAAGAGGGCTACAGAATTTCAAGGCAACAAATGTAATTTTGATAGGAATCAGATGTTAATTTAAGAAGATGAAAAAATAAAAGCAGATTATTTCCTTACTTTACTTAACCAAATCCTTCATGAGGTGCTAGTTTGCTAGATGTGGCCAAAAAGAAACACACCAGACTGATCCCTCTACAAAGAAATGTTGAACCTAGAACATTTCTAAACTGTACTTAAGGCTTCCTCTCTGCACAAGAGTTGTTCAGCTGTTCAGCCACCCAGAACTGTTGCTCAGATAACAGATGCACTCTGCACAAAGAGCATTCTTTCAAACACACTAGAAAACAGCTATGCAATGATTGTTGATTTGCATTCAAAGCAAAAACTTTGTGACCATGCTTTTAACATTTAACACTGAAAAGGGACAGAAAGTCACTGAACAGAAGGTTGCAGTCATTTTAAATGATCTTCAAATACCCTTTTGCTACTTTACTCTTCCAAGGAGCAGAGACAGCAAAGCAGATCACTGGAGTTCCCTTTATGGGGGTACTTTACTGAGAGAGTGGTGAGGGGTTAGAACAGGCTGCCCAGGGAGGTGGTGGAGTTGCCATCTCTGGAAGTGTTCAAGAATCATAGAATGGTAAGGTTGGAAGGGACCTCAAGGATCATCTAGTTCCAACCCCCTGTAGATGTGGTGCTTCAGGAGATGGTTTAGTGGTCATGGAAGTTGGATTACTGTTGGATTCAATGACCTTAAAGGTCTTTTCCAGCCTTAGTGATTCTATGTGTTTCCATGTACAGTCAGCTGGTTATTTTTACCTGCCAGAAAAAAGCACCAGTGGAGCCAGCCCAACAGTCCACAACCACCAGAAGTGTCCTTCTTCCTCATACCATCCCTGTGCTCCCGACTAGTTGGTCCCATCCTCATTAGTACTTGTTAAACCCCTCCTTGAACCAATACAGTTTCCTAGAATAGGAGCAAACCCATCTGCTTTCATTGCTTCACTTCACTACAACGTTCAGCAGAGCACAGCTTGTGATAGGCCTTTGGAAAACCTTCAGTAGGGACAAAAAATGCAAGTAGTACAGTTAAGAAAATAAGGGAGGGAGAAAGCAAAATAGCACCAAAATAGCTGCTATACAAAAGGTTTGTGAATAGTCTCAGCACTTTGTACCTTTTTCAATCTCAGTTCCCTCTAATGGTTGATTTCCACAGAAAAGACCAATTCTGCTTTTTTTGGGGGGAAAAAAAAGAATCCCAAATCCTTTGCTTTGCCTAGTATGTTCACCCTTGCTTCTGTAAAGATCACTAAATCAAACAGGGAATCAAAGAGTGGAACACCGAGTATTTGTACAGAAAGCCACAGAGGTCCTAGTTCACCAGTCCAGCTGAGACAGCCAAACCTCTGCTTCTGCCACCACACCACCAACCCACAGCTGCTGCATGGCCACACTCCCGCCCTGCTCAGCAGTTTCAAAGGGTTAAGCAGGCCAGCCAGGACACTTGATAGGAAACCTAAGCACCTCAAATTCTGCACATTACCTTCTCTACATTGAGTCTAGAACCTAATTTGGTTCATGTGCTCACTTTAAAATCACCAAGAGTCTCCTTATTTCTGAAGTACCTAGATGGGACTGCTAGTATGCACCAGCATAGTGCCAGATGTTTGAGACAGAAATCTCTGTGATGGATTTATGAACAATGATGTAGCAAGCACAGCCCTAAGCCTGAGCACTCCAGCATTACTCAGTTACATGAGTGGTAAGCTGCACCACTGGTGAATCCACTCTCTGCTGACTCCAAGGTGAGCTCACTCCACAACCCATGGGATTTCTCTCCACAGCAGCTCCAGTGCCTGCCAGACCCCATGGTGAGCCAATTCAAATTCCTTGCCTGACAGAAAGAGTTTCCTTTTTTTATTTCCCAGATAATGACTTAGTTATCACCCCATTTCTTTTTCCATTCTAAAATTCCATTTACAAGGCAGAGATAGTAGTGATGAGTTGTCCAAGATCACTAGTTAAATATTAATTGATTAAAGGTTGAAAAACAAACATCCTCGGTTTCTTCCCTCCTCCCAAAACTATACTTGATCAGTCAATATTTAACAATCTCTCCCTTTCCTTTTGTCCTGTGTGCATATCCTTATCTTTCCCTGTTGCATACTGACCAATGATGGCACCCATAAGCACAGTCCACTCTTGGCCAACTTACTCAACCAGCTTTCTGTAGCTTTATTAACAGATCAACCTTTTTCCACATCAGTCCTACTGCTGTGGTACAGCACCTCTAGGTATGACACAATCCTCTTGATACACTCCACAGGAAAACTAAAGTTTTCATTCCTTCAATGACTTAACTTGGACCTTTGTAGATGCTTTCGTCTAGCATAAGTCTGGAGAAAAGAAGGCTCAGGGGAGACCTTACTGTGGCCTTCCAGTATCTGAAGGGGGCCTACAGGGAAGCTGGTGAGGGACTTCTTAGGGTGTCAGGTAGTGATAGGACTGGGGGAAATGGATCCAAGCTAGAGGAGGATAGATTTAGATTAGATGTTAGGAAGAAGTTCTTCACCATGCAGGTAGTGAGACATTCGAACAGGTTGCCTAGGGAGGTAGTGGAAGCCTCATCGTTGGATTTTTTTAAGGCCAGGTTGGATGCAGCTCTGGGCAATCTGACCTAGTGTGAGGTGTCCCTGCCCATGGCAGGGGAGTTGGAACTGGATGATCCTTGAGGTCCCTTCCAGCCCTGACAATTCTATGATTCTGCAAGCTGAGGTGATACAAAGGTAGCTGCAACACCACAAGTTTTGCACAGGTAAGAGCTATGACATGAAAAATAAATCTCTTCTTCCCAAATTTGTCCCATTGCCAGGTTCTAGGGGACATCCTCCCCTAGAGCAGGCTGCTCAGAGCCTTGTCCAGCCTCACTTTGAATATTTCCTGGCATTGGGCTACAACTACCTCCCCAGGCAACCTGTGGCGGTGTTGCGTTACCCTCATGCTAAACAACTTGTTCCTCACATCCAGTCTAAATCTGCTCTTCTCTCACTTCAAACCATTGCCCTTTGTCCTGTCACTGCAGGCCTTTGCAAACAGTCCCTCTGCAGCCTTCTTGGAGCCCCCTTCAGGTACTGGCAGGCTGCTCTTAGGTCTGCCTGAAGCCTTTTTTCGTCTGAGATGAACAAACCCAGCTCCCTCAGCCTCGCAGTAGAGCTGCTCCAGCCCCATGATCATTTTCATGGCACTCTTCTGGACCTCATCCATCAGGTCCACGTCCTTCCTGTGTTGAAGACTCCAGAGCTGGACACAGCAGTGCAAGTGAGGTCTCACCAGAGCAGAATCACCCCTCTCTTTGTGCTTGTCACAATATCCCCAGCAAAGAGAGATCAGTCAGCACCAAGCCTGTCAGCAGTGCCTTCCCAGCAGTTTCATCCATGGTTAGTATCATACTGAAGGGGACATTTTTTAATTGAAATTGCTTACATTTTAAACATGTGAAACACATCACCAGAATAAGTTGTACTGCAGCACTCTATTTCTTGGAGCACATCAACCATCTTCATGGACTAATCAAGAACTAAAAGTGAACAGTCATCCACTGAAGCAGTCAGGCCAGATATATGATGTGTTTAGAAGTCTTTACAAGGCTCTGAATCATAAGATCACACTCTCCAGGGAGCTCTTTGGAAACATCCCATTTATACTGCCACAACTGCAAATGCATCTGCAGCACCTTGGACTCCAGATCAGCTTCAAGCTACACATAACGGGGATAGAGGAGGTGCAGTGTGCCAAGGCACATTGGCCAGGGTCAACCACAGAGGCATTCTGTCTTTAGAGGATTGCCTGCACACACAGAAAATAACGTCCCACAAGAAGAATGTGACACAGTAAAAACCTAGTGGGAAGAGATGGTCAGTTGGCTGAGCTGAGTAATAGCTGACAAAGAAAGGGGAAACTCCTCAGGAGAAGGGCTCTAGTTGGCAGCCTGCTTCTGCTTTAACTCGAAACACAGCTTCCCCTCCCTCATAGCTGGCACATGACTTCAGAAAGAGTTTGCAGAAACAAGGCATTTTAAATGAGGAAGCTCAGACCTCAGTAGTTTTAACCCCAAGTCTGAGTGCTGAAGAGGTTTGTCCTGCCAGCAATCCCACTTTGAACAGTGAAACCAGGAGAACACGCACAAGCAGCTCTGCATGGTGTCTCACCAAAAACCAAGCTGAGGCAAGTATAAAGGCTGCCTACATTAGCATTTTAATTAAAAGGAAAAAAAATGTTATATGCAAATAAGTTCTAGACTGGTGAGTGCCAGCCCCTTCCAAAGCACAGAGTGAAGGACTTTATTCTCCAGCTGATGTCCAGACGTTTGGGTACACACCTCCCATTCATGCATTAATGGAGAGAGAACCACATAAATCCCTTGCAAAACCAAAGGGCTTTTACTGGCATGATGGGACAGGAGACAAGGTATCTTAAATGACACTTCCAAGGCAACAGAGATGAAGGTTAAAGACATTCTATACAATGAAATGTTTCTATACATGGAAACATCAAAGTCTTTCTATAAATATATTAACAACAAAAGGAGGACTAAGGACAATCTCCATCCTGCATTGGATGCAGGGGGAAGGACAGTGAGTAAGGATGGGGAAAAGGCTGAGGAGCTTCATGCTTTTCTTGCATCAGCCTTTAGCAGTTGAATGAGTTGTTCCCCGGCTCCTGAGTTGAAGACAGGGACAGGGGGCAGAATGAGACCTTCACAATCTAAGAGGAAATGCTCAGTGACCTGTTACACCACTTAAGCATATACAAGTCTATGGGGCTAGATGAGTTACATCCAGGAGTACTGAAGGCGTAGGTGGATGTGCTCACCAAGACTCTTTCCATCACTGACCAGCAGTCCTGGCTAAGTGGGGAGGTCCCAGTGGACTGGAGGGTAGCAAATGTGACACCCATCTACGAGAAAGGCTGAACAGAGGATCTGGGAAACTACGGACCTGTCAGCCTGACCTCAGTGCCAGGGAAGGTCATAGAGCAGATGATCTTGAGTGCTGTTATCCACCATATAGAGGACAATTAGGTCCATTCAGCAAGGGTTTATGAAAGGCAGGTCCTGCTTGATGAACCTGATGTCCTTCTATTACAAGATGACTCACCTAGTGGATGAGGGAAAGGATACGGATATTGTCTACCTGGTCTTCCATGAAGCCTTTGACACAGTTTCTCACAGCATTCTCATGACAAAAATTGCTGCTTATGGCATGGATGGGCACACACTCTTCTGGGCAAAGCACTGGTTGGATGGCCAGGCCCAAAGAGTGGTGGCCAATGGACTCAAATGCAGCTGGTGGCTGGTCACAAGTGGTGTTCCCCAGGGTTCAGTACTGGGACCACTTCTGTTTAATAACTTTATCAACGATCTTGATAAGGAGTTAGAGTGCACTGTCAGTAAGTTTGCAGACTACACCAAGCTAGGTGGGAGTGTTGATCTGCTGCAGGGGAAGGAAGCTCTACAGTGGGACTTGGGCAGACTGGATCCATAGGCCGAGGTCAATAGGGTGGGCTTCAACAAGGCCAAGTGCCGAGTCCTGCACTTGGGCCATAACAATTCCATGCAACGCTATAGGTTTGGTGAAGAGTGGCTGGAAAGCAGCCCGGTGGGAAGGGACCTGGGGTTGCTGATCATGCCTCATGTGAGCAAGGTTTCCAGCCCTCTACAACCACATCCACTGCTCCTTCTGTATTTCACTGACACCCTGTGGCAGTCACCCAGACTGCAGGCTGGCCAATGATAATACCTGGGGTGTTTTCCCTCGGTGCTAAGTGGTGTTTACGCTAAGTCAACACACAGTTCAGCTTCTCACGTCCTGCTAGCAAGAAGGCTCGGAGGGGCGCGTGAAGCTGGAAGAGGACACAGCTAGGACAGCAGAACAAAACTAGTTACAGGAATATTCCATATCACATGGCGCCATGCACAGTATCTAAACGGGGAAGAGTGGGCCAGGAGAGGTGGATCACTGCTCAGGGACTGGCTGAGCATGGGGCAGTGTGCATAACTTCGTCTTTCTTGGGATTTATTTCTCTCCCTTTGTTGTCTTCCTTTCATTACTACTATTATTAGAGTATTTTATTCTATTTCAGTTATTAAACTGTTCTTATCTCAATCCAGATTTTTGTTTTCTTTCTGATTCTCCTCTCCATCCCACCGAGGTGGAGCAGGGGTGGTACGAGGGAGGAGCGAGCACGTGGCTGTGTAATAGTTGCCAGCTGGTGTTAAACCACAACACATTTCAAGAGTGTAATTTTTATATGCATCAGCTAAGGAAAGAAAAAAAAACCCCAAAAGCAGACCACACAAGTCAAACAGCAGCCTAATATGTTTACTGTTGCTCTAAAACTCATTAACAAAATACCTCTCACACCAGCAAATGCATTTACTTCTGCCCTTCAACATGTAATGACCACATCAAGGCAAACCAGGGCATATCAAGTGTCTTCTCTGAAGTTAATTAATTAATGAACATTATGTATTAGCAATCATTTTGGAACATAAGAGAAGTAGATGTGTGGAACACAGCTAAAAGTACCCAGGGAACCCAACCACTCTCATGCACAAGAAGAAAACCTCAAGAAACTTCACATGCATCCAAGACACCAGCCCACAAACGGCACTCACAGCACTGCAGCACAATCTTTGGAACTTCTCGAAGTCACAGAATCACAAAATGTTAGGGGCTGGAAAGGACCTCCAGAGATAATCCAGTCCAACTTCCCTGCCTAAGCAGGATCACCCTGGGCAAGTCACACCAGAACATGTTTAGGTGGGTTTTGAAAGTCTCCAGAAAAGGAGACTCCACAACTTCCCTGGGTAGCCTGTTCCAGTGTTTTGTGAAAAATCCTGCTGCAGGGTGTGCCAAGGATGACCACAGCTTTATGAAGGCTGAACAGCATCTCAACAGCACCTCTCTGCTGCCAAAAGATGTTTGGAACCCCTTGGCTCAGAATGTGTAGTCAAGGAATAACAAAGAAGGAGGTGGATAAACAAAAAAGGAGACAGCTGAAGGAAGCAGTGGAGATCCTGGTTCCCAATTCCTTTTTCTGAGCTCCAAGTGCTTTCTAGCTTGTAGTTATTTAATATAGAATGTATGAACAGCCAGGGCAGCACAAAACCTCTAAGGATCTTCCCATCTTTTGAACAACCAAGTCTCCTAAGGGTGGGAAGGTGGTGGGGAAGTCAAGTCTAACAATCTTACCGGACAATTTTCTGCACTCTCTACATGCTTTTTATTGTTAAAATTCAAATGTCAATTGTAGCACACTATTAAATAACCTGAAACTATACCAAAATGCAGATTATCTGGGGACAAAAATCTTTGCTCTGCTGCAACTCACAGGAGCTTCACCCTCAACTTCAGCCAAGTGGCAATTTCATCCAGAACATCTATTGCTGGAGGGATTTACAGCATGCACATCTGCTCCTGCCCCTTATCCTTGACTAATGCAATCCCCTTTCTTCTGACCACAACCTCAGGATGAGTTAACTAAGAAGCAACAAGACTTTTCTCCTAATATAAGCTTTGGAGCCTTTTGCTTTTCATTTAAACCTCTGGCAATGAAGGTTAAATATTTGGTGTCCCAAGCATAAGAAGGACACAGAGCTGTTGGAGCAAGTCCAGAGGAGGGCCACAAAGATGATACAAGGGATAAAGGACCTCTGCTATGAGGACAGGCTGAGGGAGCTGGGGTTGTTCACCCTGGAGAAGAGAAGACTCCAGGAAGACCTTAGAGCTGCCTTGCAATAGCTGAAGGGATTGTACAGGAAGGCTGCAGAGGGACTTTTCATAATGGTGTCTAGCAATGAGACAAGAGGGAATGGTTTGAAGCTTAAGGAGAGTAAGTTTAGGCTGAATCTTAAAAAGAAGTTCTTTTAGTACAAGGGTGGTGAGACTCTGGAATAGGCTGCCCAGGGAGGTTGTGGCTGCCTCCTGCTTGGGGGTGTTGAAGACCAGGCTGCATGAGGCCTTGAGCAGTTGAGGCTATTTGAGAGGTGTCCTTGCCTATGGCAGGGAGGTTGGAGCAGATGAGCTCTGAAGTCCCTTCCAATCTGAGCCATTCTAGGATTCTGTGATTTTTTTTTCCCCCCAAGACATCATCATTAATAGGTATCACTTATCTTCTTCAAAAAGACCCACAAGATTCACCTTGTCAAACCCAGAGCACGCTGCTTAAAAGACAGTTGCCCAAAACAAAGCCCCAGACACATGTGCTCCAATCTCCCCCATGTCGTGCACCCTTTCTCAGAGCTAATCAGTCAAGGAAAACAAGAATGTCAATCTCAACCCATTTGAATTTGATTATTAAATTAACAGATACACCAGTCAAAGTTTTTATTCCTAGTAGCAAGCTCCCAAGGTCCTACTGAATTTGGCATTGAATAGGAATTGTATTTGTTGGATGACTCACTCGAACAGTTTCTCCTGTATTATTAACACACACCAAAAGGTCATTTACATACACTCATCTTTTTTGCTTACTGTAACTCTTCATGCTCCCAGAAAGGCAGATCTCAACCCTTCTTGAGGCCTGAGAGAGTTGATGATACTCTCTGGAAAGATGTGATTAGCATTCTCTTTTCACAAAAATTTAAAACCTAAATGCCCTTTTCAAAAGCTTTCAGAAAACTTTGTGTTGATGTTTAATTCATTACCCTCCCCCCATCTTAGTTACCCAGAAAAACAGTATAGGAAAAAAGCCAATAGAAAATTCGTCCTTTGCTATTCAACCCTCTACACTGTTTCCTCACTTCATAGAATGGTCTGGTTTGGAAGGGACCTCCAAAGCCCATCTACTTCAAGCCCCTCTTCAGTCAGCAGGGACGCCCTACACTAGAGCAGGTTGCCCAGAGCCCTTTTGACCCTCACGCTGACTATCTCCAGGGACAGAGCCTCAACTACCTCCCCGAGCAACCTGTTGCAGTGTTCCGGCACCCTCACATTAAAGAACTTCTTCCTCACATCAAATCTAAATCTGCTCTTCTCTCATTTCAAACCATTGCTCTCATCCTGTCACTGCAGGCCTTTGCAAACAGTCCCTCCTGTCGTGNTATATTATCATCTCGCAGTACCTACTTACCCCTTCTGTGGCACTCCACAGCCTTCTTGTAGCCTCCTTCAGGTACTGGCAGGTTGCTCTTACATCTGCCTGGAGATTTCTCTTCTCCAGGCTGAACAATCAGCCTGTCCTCGTAGCAGTGTTCCAACCCTTGATCATTTTCATGGCCCTATCAGTGTAGTCCCTAGCCATTTCTAATATAGCACTCTTGGTTTCAGGTTAGTCCACTTGTTGGTAGAAGTGCTGTAACCAGTGATCTTTTACAGCTCTAACAGGAGCATTTCTGAGATAAATCCTACACTGCAGTACCTTATCAAGCTTCCATCATCATGATCACACAGAAAATTGCATTCCTAGGTTTGTTTTTTTTTCCAAACCCTACCTAAGATGGGCTCATCAGCTGCAAAAGTAGCACTGTTTTGGGTTACTTGGAGAAGATTACTTGGGTTTTATAAACAGCTGGTAATTACTTCATGTTATGAACAGAATGCAAGAACCTGGGACACTGAAGAGACAGAAGCTTCATTTTCATGTAAATATCCTCAAGAAGCTGCATAAGGGGAAGAAATAACACAACACTGTATCACTTACAAATGGGTCTCTAGAAAGAATGTTTGTGACCATGGAGAAGACTGTTGCTGTTCCTCACTTACATAATAGATCATAATTCAAAAAACACAAAACAAAACCCCAAAACTCTTGCTTCATCAAGCACTGAAGATTCCTGCTACCACTTCTAAGAGAAAGTTTTTTACATTTGGGAAAAAAAAAATATGAAAAACACCCCAAACATACAGCAGTTGCTGGAGAACAACAATGGGGCACTTCATTTGCTTCAGTTTGGGTGGAATGAGGATTTGACCTTTACCAATGGCAACACAACAGGCAGCCACTGGAATGCTTCCCTAAACCCACCATGTGTGGGACACTCTCCCCTTTCACAGAATCATTAGGGTTGGAAAAGACCTTTAAGATCACCAAGTCCAAACACCTCCATTCAGTCCCTGCAAGATTATCTTCACTGAAAGGGTTCTCCAACACCCAGGATGATTGAATCCTCATCCCTGGAGTGTCGTGGTAGGCCTAAACAGGCCTCTTGGGCTTGTACATGTCCTGGTTTATGCAGACATGTTTTTCTGCTCTCTCTCCTTCTGTTTTGGGGAGAGAGCAACCGCGGGAAAGGGGACAAAGGACCTGGCGCCACTAAGTCTGGGGTCCAGGGTCTGTCCATCACCTGTGGTAAATAGGGGGCACATGATTGCCTTGTGCAGGGCCCGTGATCTGCCCAAAAAAGGATAAAGCAAGCCTATGGCTTCACCCAATATGGCCAAATCTTGGCTAACTGCCATTTGATTGGCTATCTCGTGTCCAAAGGNAAAGCGGTGCCAAAGGACATGGTTTAGTGCCAGATCTGGTAGAGTTAGAGAATGGTTGGACTCAATGACTTTAAAGGTCTTCTCCAACCCAAACATCCTGTAATTCTATGAACCAGCCCTGCTTCAGAGGGTTTTCTTACTCTGTGCAGGTCTGGAGCAGACATTAGATTTCACTTTATGAGTTGGATAATAATCACTGTCCAAAAAACAACAGCCACAAATTCCAGAGAACAGACATGATGAACGGTACTGTTTTACATCACATGGGCTTTGCATATGCAAATAGAATGGATTTTAAAAGGATATTTAATGACAATTTTCATAGCAGACATTAATTCTATTAATTGCATCAAAATTAAAATGTAGCATTAGCTTGCAGTTAGCTACAAATGCCCCAGCTATAAAGCTTTATCTTTATCTTTCTGTCCACATGAATATACCACTACAGAAGACAATCCACTCCTTGACTCACCATAGGTGCTACACAACCACTTCAAGACAGTAGCACCCACCTCATGGAATGCCCATGTCCAACAGGCCCAAACACTGCAATCAGCAAATGCTTAAAGCACTGCTTATTGTGCATGCTCAGTAACAATGACAGTACTTGGAAGGAGGCAAACATTGCTCTCAAGGACGCTACACAATCACAGCTGCAATTCTGAGGTGCAATTTTCACTGCAGAAGTCCAGGTAAATATAGTGTGACACACATGACACACACAACAGACACAATACCAACATTTTCTTCCATGCAAGGATGTCCAGTTCTGAAGCTCTCCAGCTTCACTGACCTAAAGGCTCAACTCAATATCGCTAGGAAAGATGAGTGCTTTGGCTCTCAAATGCTCTGTGTCTCAAAGTGCAGTCTCTTCATCACCCTATGCTTCCCCAACCCATCAATGTTGTTATTAGGCTTCTTCCAAGATATTAAAGCAAAATAAAACCCTTTGCCTTTGCTTAGCCAACTGAAAAGAACAACGAAGCTCACAAAGGCTGTAAGTTCACATCTTTAGCTCTCCAGCCTGGTAGATTACAAGACACAAGTTTAGTTTTTAGAATAAACTCCTAAAGGATCTCTAGTATCTTTCTTCATCCATTCCAAGAACTTGACTGTGAAGAACACACAGAAGAAACTGATCCAAAAGTGAATAGTTTCTCAAGCCAGCCTGTGGCAAACCTGGAGTCTCTCAAGACTCAACTCACTCAACAGACCACACTGCTTTTTGTAGTGAACACGAGTATCACAGCTCGTGGTTCAAGAAGTTAAGTACTGGAGGCTGGAAAAGCTGTGCACACAAAGGACCATGATTCCATGTGCCGTACTCCAGAGCAGTCACCAGATGTCACCACAGCTCAAGAGACCCCTACCAGACCAACTTTGAGAACTAGAAAACGTTTCTATCATTCACGTACAGTTTCAGGTCCAAAGTAAGACCAGCAAAAGCAACACAGTGACCAAGATGACTTCCTGTCAAACAACTTAATGCATGCATGTTTAGGAGTTAAAGGACCTGGACTGGCCATCTAAGGCAGTGCCTTCCAATCTTTCCATCTCAGACACACAGCTGCTGCTATTTCTCCCTTCTCACTTTCTACCTCAAACTCTATCATAGAATCATATAGAATCATAGAATGGTAATGTTGGAAGGGACCTCAAGAATCATCTAGTTCCAACGCCCTGCCATAGGCAGGGACACCTCCCACTAGTACACGTTACTCAAGGCCTCGTCCAGCCTGGCCTTGAACACCTCCAGGGAGGGAGCAGCCACAACCTCCCTGGGCAACCTGTGCCAGTGTCTCACCACCCTCACTGTAAAGAACTTCCTCCTGACATCTAGCCTAAATCTCCCCTCTGCCAGTTTAAACCCACTGCCCCTAGTTCTGTCATTGCAAGACCTTGTAAATAGTCCCTCCCCAGCCTTCCTGTAGGCCCCCTTCGGATACTGGAAGGCTACTATAAGGTCTCCTCGAAGCCTTCTCTTCTTCAGGCTGAAAAGCCCCAACTCTCTCAGTCTGTCCTCATAGGAGGGCTGCTCCAGCCCTCTGATCATCTTCATGACCCTCCTCTGGACCCTTGCTCTTCAACCACCTACATTGTCTCTAGAAGTGATGGCCAGTCCTGCTCCCCAGGACTTCCACAGATCTTATGCAACCCAGGTTTGCTCACCACACTTTGAGGCTGGGTGGAACTGAAACTCTTCGTCATCACAACCTTATACACACACAACCACCCCAGTGCCAAATATTGATGCATCTTCTAACCTGGGACTCTGGGATTGAAACTTCCTTCTTTTGTGGATCTGGGTTCCAGCATTTGCATTCCAAATTGCCACTGATGAGATCCTGGTTCTGCCTTTCATACAAGGTAGGATTCAGACAAGGTTTGTTCTCCCCTCATATAATGGCTGCTGACATGAATGCTCCACCAACATCATCAATCTTATAGCCCATTCTAGCACTGCAGGCAAAGAGTCAGGAATAAATCAAGATACAGACTTCTGCATCGTCCTCTGCAATGCTCAAGAGAAAACACAACACGGTAGTGTAACAAATGACCAAGGAAAGAAGAGTGTAAGAGGAGTGGCAGTATCAGCCCCCAAAATATTCCCATTGCATAGAATCACTAAATTGTTTGGGTTGGAAAAGCCCTCTAAGATCATTGAGTCCAGCCATCAATCTAACACCATCATGGCCACCACATCCTGAAGTGTCATATTTACATTTCTTGAACATCTCCAAAGACAGTGACTCCACCATCTCCCTGATCAGCCTGTTCCAATCCCTGACCACTGCTGCAGCAAAGAATTTTTTTCTAGTATCCAACCCAAGCCTTCCTCATCACAATTTCAGGCCATTTCCTCTCATTCTCTCACCTGAGACTAGGGAAAAGAGACCAACCACACTTCACTCCAACCTCCTCTTTCAGGTAACTGTAGAGAACAATGAGGTCTCCCCTCAGCCCCCTCTTCTCCAGACCAAACAACTCCAGTTCTCTCAGCTGCTCCTGACCAAACCTGTTCTCCAGACCCTTCACCAGATTGCTGCCCTTCCCTTCTGCCAGCAGCAGCAGTCAGTGCTGCACACACCTAGTCCTCTATCCAGCAGTACCAAATAAATGCAAACATTTGGCCCACTGGGCTATCACAGTTTACACAACTTCTACTCATGCCATCCAAACAAACACACAAAATATAGTAAAATCAAGAGTTCTTCCACTGGCAGGGTGGACCAAGCTCCTTCCTCTCTGCTGCAGCAGGCCTACAAAGCATGAGCAAGTGCTAGAGCCAATACAAGCAAGCACAGCAGGCCTTGAATTGTCTAAAAAGGATTGGCTCACCGAGTGTCCACTGCACAGCACACAACCAGAGGAAGAACAACCACTCACCTTTCAAGAGAGGCTGGAAGGTTGGAATTTCCTGCAGTTTTATGACATCTGGATCATTACTGACATTCCGGGAGGATTGTGTTCCTGGGGCTACCACCACAATGTCATCCATTTTTGCTCGTTGCTTAGCTGGCGATGGAGATGCTGGACGGGTACAGGAGGGAAAGGGAACAACTGAATTAATAAGCATATTCCATCACAATTCAACCTTAAATGAATGATGCAAAGTTTAACATACTGCGGGTACAGTTTTTGTAGTATGAACACATTACTGAGATCACTGAAAGGCTGCAAGCTCCCTTCTCAACCCCTCTTCGAGAATATTATGTTCAGCAAAGCTTTTTCAAAATCAGGCAACGGCAGATTCTGAGACACCTGCGGCACTGCCATCCTCCTCGTTACTCCCCATCCAAACTCTGCACTCTGTTCCTTCCCTCCCGTGCCTCGCCAGTGAGAGATCGGCCCCGGCCCGAGCTCTGGGGGTGCACTCACCTCGCCAGCTCTGCCTCCGTTCATGCAGGTGGTGCCCCCCTCGCCGCCCGAAGCGGGCTCGGCACTCTCCCCTGAAGAGCATCTGTGCCCCCGCCAGCTGCTGCCTCGCAAAGAAAAAGCCGTTCCCGTCTCCACAGCGACCGCCTCGGCCCCTTGTCCCCGCCGCGCCAGCCCCTGCAGCGGAGCGGGGCACTGCGCCGCCACAGAACCACGCACCCCTCCCGTGGGCATACCCGCTGCTCCACCCCTGGGCCCTCGCCTTCCCGGCTGCCGCCTGCCAGGGGGCGTTTCTGTCCCGGAACGCGGCGAGTACTGACCTGAGGTATTGGGTTCTCTCGGCCGGTTCTCGGCCTCTGTGCTCTGCTCCGCTCCCATGGCGGCAGGGCTACCGGCCTCCTCCCCTAGCTCCCGCAGCTCTGGGAGCAGCGCCGCTCCCGCAGCCGCCACTGCTGCCCGCCCACGGGGCTTCCGGCTACGCCGGCCGGCGTCTGCGCCCGGGTCACAGACAGGCCCCGCCCGGCACGGTACGGCACGGCACGCAGGCGGGGCTTCTCTTACAGGCCGAGGCAGAGGGGTCCGCGAAGTAAAAGCAATGGTGCGGGGGGGTTCTGCAGACGTCTGGGTCAGCGCGGGACTCGGCACTGTACTCGGGCCTCCGGTGAGCTGGCCCGGTGGGGCTCGAAGAGGCGGTGACCAGCAAAACAGCGCAAATCTGTGGGGTTTTTTTCCATAGAATCCCTAGAATGGCTCAGGTTGGAAGGGATCTCAAAGCTCATCTACTCCAACTGTCCTGTCATGGGCAGGGACACCTCTCAAGCTGTTCAAGGCCTTATCCAGCCTGGCCTTCCGCACCCCCAGGGAGAAGGCATCAAGACTACAAGAATGATGAAGGAACTGGAACAAAGGCTGAGAGACCTGGGGCTGTTTAATCTGAAGAAGACAAATGTCTGAAGGGTGGGCATCAAGAAGAAAGGGCCAGTCTCTTTTCTCTGATGCCTTGTGTAGGACAAGGGGCAACAGATACAAACTGGAGCACAGGAAGTTCCACCTCAACGTGAAGAAGAACTTTACTTTGAGGGTGTCAGAACACTGGAGCAGGGTGCCCAGAGAAGTTGTGGCTTCTCCTCTAGAGACTTTCAAGGGCCATCTAGATGTCTGCCTGTGTAACCTGCCCTAGATGATTCTTGTCTGGCAGGGGCATTAGACTTGATGATCTCCAGAGGTCCCTTCCAAACCCTACCTTTCTATGATTCTCATCATTTTGAGGATGAGAGACCTGAAAAACAAGGAATATATCTTACAATACTTTTATTCATTGCATTATACTTTCTGGGCCATTTTTACTCCTAAATATCACCCTGAAAATAATAATATATTTTAAAAAAAAGAAAGAAAAACATTTCCAAGGGAAAACATTATTTAAGCAAACAATTACGCTGAGGCCATTGAGAGGAGAGTGGCAAAGCCTCCAGTCTCTGCTCCCATGAGACAGTCCTAACCATACAGCTCCCAGGCAGCAAGCACCCTGGATGTGATTTGACCAGGATTGCTCAGGTAGCAGACACTGAAATATGCACCTATTCACTTAGACCTATCTATGGATATTAATGGCCTTCATTATAGCCTCCAAAAGCAGAAGAGACAGGCCAAGGCAGCAAGCAGAACTGCATCAGCCCAACCACTACCATCACTTCTATCTGAAGAATTCCACCAGGTTGTGCTTCCTTCACATCTGACGCTGGGAACCAGCCCCCGGGGCTTGCGAGCAGCTCAAGAGGCTGGGACACCGCCCCGGCCCCGCTGGGAGGCAAGGTGGCAAAGCAAGGCAGGGCCGCAGGCAAGCAGGGAGGCGGCCCAAGCCCGCCTTCCCCGCGGCCCCTCCTCCCGGACGTACTGGAGCCGCGGGGTGTTCGCCGTGCCTCCGCGCTACCTTACCGCCGCCGGACGCGAGAGGCGGCCCAAAGGTGGCCCCTAGGAACGCATCCTCGCCCCGGGGACAGAGGTGTCTCGGCGGCGACTTCCCCGTCTACCGGCGCTCGTTGGCAAATCGGTTTGTGGCTGAGGAGTGTTCGGCATGCCTGCGGTACAGGGAGCCCCGAGACCGGCGTCGCCTCAGCCTTGCGAAAACCCCACTCGAGTGACTATGTCTCCCGGTCGCAGCCAGTGGCCAGTCTGCTTGGTGGTGATCACCTGCGTGATGGCCGCACCTTCCCTGAGTGCAGAGTGCTCCGCGGAGAAAATGGAAAATAGCATAATCGATATCAACTTATCTCTCCCCAGAGGCGTCAGGGGCGCAGAGCCACTGCACGCTTCAAGCCCCGCGGCTTGCGTTCACGCCTGCTGTTCGGGGGAGAAGCTCTCAGGTAATCGGTTCTGCTTTCGTCTTTTAGTACCTATGAACACTTGGAAATTTCCTCTGAAGTTTGACTTGCACAGTACTCAAGCGGAAGGGACAAAGCTATTCTCTGTATCCAGCACAGAAATAATTCATTTAGCCTTCCATTCACGCTGTGACTGGTACTAGCTTGGGGTGCTATCCTGTTTGGCCAAGGGGGATGTTGGATCTTAATGCAAGACCGTGTAGAGCTCAGGACAATGGTTGCAGCAAAGAAACAGTGGTGGTTTTAAGTGCCAAAACCTCTCAGATTCCCAAAGTCCTAAGGTGCCTAAGCTGTATCTAGTAGTCGCACTGCAAAGTGATGTTTCGTGCTATGTTTCATTTTAGCAAAACGTGAAAGTGCTTACCTTTCTCTGAGACTGCTGGTTTGTAGCAGGCTCTGGGAGCAGTAGGAGGTAGAGCAGCAAGGAGAAATGACACTGGTAAAAGATGACCCCCCAAGCATCAACAAGCCCAACCTGGGATGTGGTTAGGAGTATAAACAATTTCCTTCCCCATGAGGATATCAAGGAGGTGTTCAGATTTACCAGGATTTGTAAGCAATAAATTATGTAGAGTGGTGCTGGTTTGGTGAGGATGAGGGATTAGAGTCATTATTTCCCTGAGTTCATCTGTGCAGGAAGAGGAAGGTGTGACCCTTTGTGTACTGGCCCTGAGCCATTCTTTTGCACTCCTGGGCTGATTTCCTTTGGGAATGTTACATGCTAGTAGTTTTCCTCTTACTCACACGAGGAACAAATAATTTAACAAACTAAAGCTCATTATCAAGGTGCCATAAAAGTTCTCATTGCTGAAACTTGTATTTATCATGATTTGCAGGAGACAAAAAGTGTAATCTGTTGGTTTTTGATGCTCGAAGGACAAGCACACAGCCAAACTGCTACCTGTTTTACTGCCCTAGTGCAGAGGCTTGTCCCATGAAACCCGCGACAGGACTCATCAGCTACAAGATAACTAGAGGTAAATGATAGTTAGACCCCAGTCCCCACACTAGATGACTTTTGCACCTCTGAGTTTGCAGTGGTAACCAGAAAATGCCTGAGGCTTGTGTTTTTAGCACTGTAATTTGAAAATGCTGCTCTTTTGTTTTGTGGAAGATGGATGGGAAGGTGTGTGGTTAGCTCCTATGTGGGCTTAGCTTCTCAGCTGGAATAACATCCTGACCCTGCTAACTAATGGAAACATCCTATGGCTTGGGAAGCAAAACATTTCCCGGTTCCAGTTGTAAAGAGCTCTTGCTAAGAAGGAAGTAACATTTCTGGGTTCTGCTATTCATGTACTTTTTGCCTTCTCCACCCCACTGAGGTGCCCAGGTTCTACCAAGTATGCTCAGGAGTTAGTTTGTTTTTTAAGAGAGACAACCTGCAGTTTGTTTTCTAATGCAGCTTAGTGGATTTGAGATACCATCTTCACCATTTGTGTTTTTTAATCTCATTTTAAAGGTTGATTTATGTAGTGTCTGTGTTCTTTCTTAGCAACAAGCATATCTAACCTCATACCCCAGCTCTACCTCACACGTGACAGTTTGGGACAACTGTATTTGGGAACTTGTACTCTAAGCTGGAGATAGAGTACTACAAAATCAATGTTTCGTACGGAAAATGTGGAGCAGAGTTAGCTAATGCAGGCAGGTACACTAATTAATGAGTGTTGCAGAGCAGCAGTGATACTTCTGTACAAGACTTCTCATCCCTGGGCTCACTCTACCCATCTTTTGAGTGTTACCTGAATGCTCCATGTTTTTCTAGCTGCTCCCAAGTGAGCAAACTGAGGATGACGATGTAGCATGCTGCAAGTGCTTTGTAGCTTCACACTACATCTGTTGTTTGTTCAGCTGCACCAAGAAGAGCATCCATAGGAAACTGGGAAAAAGTGACTCCATGGTGTTGAAAGGCCATTTCCTTGCTGATGTGGAAATGTGTCCAGGACTCCAGAAGCAGCTAAGACTTTGGGTGTCTTTGGCCATACAGTTGCTGATTATGTAATAAGAATAGTTTTGTTACTTAAGGTCACTTTCTAAAAACAGAGTCTCTGAGTCAGGCCTTGTGGCTGGGGTCTGTTATCTGTGTTTAGGATCTTGCTTTCCTAATAGTCCTGACAGATTAGGATCAAAACTGATGCCTGTGATTCAAGTGAAGTAGTTGTACTCTTGTTAAAAGCATTGCCTGTTTCTTGCCTTTTTCTTTTACATTTAATTTTTTAGTGGAGTCTTAAGGCTTAAAAATATATATTAAGATAGCAGCCAACTGGGCTTCTTTGTATGTATAATAAAACTGAAATAAATCCATCCCTCTGCATAAGAGTTTACAATTGAGAAAGAACAACCCCAGTTCCCTCAACTTATCCTAATGGCAGAGGTGCTCCAGCCCTTGAATCATCTTTGTGACCCTCCTCTGGACTCACCCCAACATCTGTGTCTTTCTCATGCTGGACACACTAGAGCTGAACATGAGTACAAAACAATTGGACTGGGACGATTGCTCTGCGCAGGTAAACTCTGTGAGAAGCTGCGGTCTGATATGTCCAGGCTGGAGGCTGACAGGTCTTATGCCTCAGAGAGAATTTCATAAGTAATTCTATGTATTCCAAAGATAGGGAAGTTATGGTGTCTCAGTTTCATTAGTCATTGCATTCTGCATGCCCCTTAGATCTGGAGTGTGTCCAGAGAAGGGCCAGGAGGATGATCAGAGGACTGGAGCACCTCTCCTATGAAGACAGACTGAGAGAGTTGGGGCTGTTTGTTCTGGAGAGGAGAAAGCTCTGAGGAGCTTTTCTTATTGTAGCCTTCCAGTATCTGAAGGGGGCCTACAAGAAAGCTGGTGAGAGAGTTTTTAGGGTGTCAAGCAGTGACAGAACTAGGGGGAATGGAGCAAAACTAGAAGTGGGTAGATTCAGATTGGATCTTAGGAAGAAATTCTTCAGCATGAGGGTGGTGAGACACTGGTACAGGTTGTCCAGGGAGGTGGCAGAAGCCCCATCCCTGGAAGTTTTTAAGGCTAGGCTGGATGTGGCTCTGAGCAACCTGATCTAGTGTGAGGTATCCCTGCTCATGGCAGGGTGGTTGGAGCTAGATGATCCTTGAGGTCCCTTCCAACCCTGACAGTTCTATGATTCTATGATCTCTCTTACAGTAAGCCTGTGCTAATCAGAAATAGATTAAACAATGAAATACTGCTATTGCCTTTCCATTCCCAGACACTCCTGTCCCAGAAGATCCATCCTTCAAAAGTAAGTATTTCTCTTCAGATGGGCATTCTTTGTCTTTGGATGCTGGAGCCTTTATTCCTCATGTCCAGCCTGGCCATCAGAATCCTGCTGCTGCTGTCTTTCCTCATGAATCGGAACTCCAGAACTACGTGGGCAAGCAGCTAGACCACAGTGAATTTCTCACGGTTCTTCCTGAGTCTCAAAGGGCAAAGCATCTTAAGAGCTTAGACCCTATTCCAAGGCAGAACTTGCCACCAAGTATATCTTCTGCTGTTCGAATTGGAACCCTCTTTGCTTCATTCCCTACCACTCAGTCTAGAGCTGAACTCAGCAGTACTGCTCCTGTTCCTCTGCCCACAAGTGCCACCCAACTGCAATCTCATACAACTCTGCCTACTGGTGATCCTAAACCTGCTCTTCTCATCACCACCATTACCTTTGTGCCTCCTGGGACCACTGGAGTTAAGCCTGGTCTCTCAGCCACCAGCATTGCTGTTACTCATGTTCCTCTTTCCAGTCCCACAACTACTACTACTCCTTTTATAACCAAGCAGGTCACCACAAATTCCAGATCTGCTACTGCCCCGTCAGGGCAAAGAACTTCAGCCATCTCTGCTGAGCAAACAGTTGTCTTTTTCAACCATACCAGTCATGCCCCTCTCCTCCCTTCAGATTTCACTCTGTCTACCAGGGATTCCCACACATCTTCCCAAAACAACGCTGGGGGTTATGACCCATCTGACTCAGAAAGCTACCTCCTAGAGAGTGTTCTGAAAGGGAAAGGTGTCATCCAGCTGGAAGAAGAAAGCAGCCTTATAGCAGCTTTGCTTTTTGGGGTGATATTCTTATTGCTAGTTATTGCACTGACAGGGAAGAAAATGTATGAGTCTCTTCAGAAGAAGCATTATACCAGGTTGGATTACTTGATCAATGGAATGTACGCTGATGTGTGATGGGGGGAGAGAACAATATTGTGAGGAGCAACTTTTTTTTTTTGAGGGGACCACTCTGAAACCTAACAGTAGTTACTGAAATATCAGCAGAAGATAGATTTGTTTTCTAGGTGCTAATGAGAAAGCAGCAGATGGCTTTGGCAGGGGAGAGAACTGATGTGTCTGCTCTCAACTATAATGTCTATGATTTTTGACTAAATCCTGAAAATAAACACTCAAATCCAAGTTAAACCCAAAAGGCCTTATATTTCAGGGGAAAACACATTTAAAGAGCGTAATCTGTACTGTGATAAGAGCAGTGGAATAGAAGCTCACCTCTGAGTACCTGTGCAGCATGGTTCCATAATTCTGTGATTCCTGATGCCATCATGGCAGGAGAAATGCTGAGAAGCCGCCCCAAATCCTCCCTGTATATTTCTGCTGTAATTAAGCTGTTGGAGAGAGAGGTGGGTGGCAATAATTGATACAGTATGGTACAGTAGAGATAGATTTAAGAGCAGGCAGACAGACATTATCTTGGAGTCATTCAGAGCTCTCTAATATGTACTGAGCATGCTGAATGGCAAAAGTAAAGCAAAGAGCTGCATGGGTACCATGACAAAGTGGATGCCAAGCTGAGTGGCCATTCACAATTCTTGAATGAAACAAACAACTTGAAATGTTTTTACATGATTTTTTTTTTCTGCTTGAGCAAAGAAAAGCAAGTGTTAGGCAGGTGTACTGAAACACTGCTCTTGTTGTGCCATTTGTGTTGTTGGGTGACGAACAAAGAGGGAATTGTTAGGTGATCAGTCTGGATCTTTCTGAAGTGGTACTTCCAAGCTGTGCTTGAACACTAGAGGGCAACAACAGTTTATGAAATAGGAGTGACAAATTCTGAGGATGATAATTGAAAAATGTGTTAATTAGTTCAGGTTTTAACTTTCCAGTCAATGGCTGTTTCACCACAAAAATATTTTATAGAAAAGCTGATTTGTTTACTGGAAAAATTTGGGTGGAGGACTATATAAAAAGACCTTAAAAACTTCTCATGATATCAGATAGCTGTAGGAGACAACAAAATTAAGCATATTTTCTTCTCTGTTTTAATAATCATAGAATAGGTTGGGTTGAGTTGGGTTGGAAGGGACCTCCAAAGGTCATCTAATCTAACACCCCTGCCCTCAGCAGGGACATCCTCCACTAGAGCAGGCTGATCAAAGACTTACAGAGCCTGGCCTTGAGTACCCCCAGGGATGGGGCCTTGACTGCCTCCCTGGGCAACTTGTTGCAGTGTTCCACCATCCTCGTGGTAAAGAACTTGTTCCTAACATCCAGTCTAAATCTGCTCTTCTCTCATTTCAAACCACTGGCCCTTGTCCTGTCACTGCAGGCCTTTGCAAACAGTCCCTCTGTAGCCTTCTTAGAGGCCCCTTCAGGTACTGGAAGGCCACTATTAAGTTCCCCCAGAGCCTTCTCTTCTCCAGACTGAACAACCCCAGCTTCTTCAGCCTGTTCTTGTAGCAGAGGTGCTCCAGCCCCCTGATCAGCTTTGTGGCCCTCCTGAACCTATTTCATCATTATTACTCATGCATTGACACTGCCAGTTAACAAAGCAGGAGAGGGAGATTTCCAACCCTCATTCATCCAACTATGATCCTTAATTATATGCATTTCTGAGTCATATATATTAGTCTGAATAATGCTCTTGTGTTCTGAAACAGAAAGGAGCGAGACTGTAAACATCCATCTAGTTTGTTATGCTTTTCAGCACTGCTTTATCTAAAACTTCTGTGCACTTTTCTATTTTTCCATTTACATCTACCACACAGGAACTGGATCATTAGCCATCATGCTATGATGACAACCTGTATGCATGGGGTGGCTTTTTCTGAAGGTAACTGGTTATGTTATGGTTCAGGGCCAAAACCTGCTTGACTTTAATCACCTAGAGAGTGTAACAAGTGCTATAACTGCTTGTTTTCATGTTGCTTTATCGTGCTGAGCAAATGCAAGGTGTGCAAATACAGGTTGTCATGAACAAAACTGGTGGTATTTTACAGTAAGGCAAAGTGTAAGCCCAGATTTTATAACCACTGCAAGCGATTATAAAGAAATAAATTGCAGATCCATTTGAGAGGTATGAGAAGAGTGCATAGTCCCTGCCTCAAAGGGCTGCAGGCTGTCTTCAAACAGTGCTTCAGTGTACTGCAATTCCTATAAGGCTAGGAAATGCTGATACTCAGGATTTATTCAAGTACATTGCTAACCAACAACCAAACCAACCAACCAAAAAGAATTGCATGAGAGGACATCTGCAAAATTGAATCTCATTTTCCTTCCTCCTACCATCTTGGTGGATTTGGATCTGATTCTACCACCACACTGGATGCTGACACAAGCATGGAGTTTCGAGTGTCATTGTAGCACTCAATACTATCCACCTAGGATCCCTTCAAGTAGAGGAACTGTACTCTGTCACACTCCTGAAATTTGTCTAGGCTGCTGGGCCCTTCCTATGTATTACTCATTCTCTCATAGAGTTAATACACTTCTCTACTTCTCTGTTCATTAATCTTTATGGGATAGCTGCATCACATCATCATTCCGTACGGGTGTCTGGCAATAGGACAAGGGGGAATGGTTTGAAGCTGAGGGAGAGCAGGGTTAGACTGGATCTTAGGAAGAAGTTTTAAAGTACAGGGGTGGTGAGACTCTGAAATAGACTGCTCAAGGAGGTTGTGGATGCCTCCTGCCTGGGAGTGTTGAAGGCCAGGTTGGGTGAGCCCTTGAACAGCTGAGTCTAGTTGAGAGGCATTTCTCCCCATGATGGAGAGGCTGGAGTAGATGAACTCTGAGGTTGCTTCCAATCTAAGCCATTCTAGGATTTCAAAGGCTTGCACATCCCTTCAGAAATGTACATGCTGTTCTAGATGCCTTTTTCTTATAGGTCTCTACATTTCTTGCTGATATCAATGTGTAAAGCATAAAAGTGCTACTCTTTGTGTTTGGTAGGCATTATAAACAATGAATAAATGTATTTTTAAGTTTCAGTACAACTGCACTGGATCACTGTTTCCTGTATATTGGCTTACTTCATGAAAAAAACCCAACCGAGGGTTGACCATTAATTTCTTTTCTGTTACTCTCTTACTCCTTTCCTTCCAACCTATAAAATGTCATTGTCTTAAGTGACAAAAGAGTTTAGGTATGCCATGTCCAAGGTGTTCTGATGCATCTTCTTGGCTTGCTTTATCTTTAACAGAAAATTTAAAGTTCCCTCATTCTGACACCATTGAGGAATAGGCATCACATAATTTATGCCCTCTGTATTTCCTCAAAGAAATTTAACAAGCTGTTAACATCCAGAACGACTTCAAGATGTTGTAGGTTAGATTGGCTAAACCAAAGGAATGTTTTGAAACATTTGCTGATTTGAGCAGTCACTCTGAAAAACCACAAAGGTGATTCTTAAAATTTTAGGCTGGTAAGGATGGCTCTAAAAGGTCTAAGTACAATGTGCTTTGGTACCTGCCCCACCAGAGAAGCATCTGAGTTCTGAATGGCTGTCCAAAAGCCACTGAGGGCAGAACCAGGTTTTCTGTGTCCCAATTCCACTGAATGATGTGATCAATGGTGCACAGACTTTTATATTGTGACTTCTGCAACTCCTCTCAGCATTACCAAGATGGACAATTTGCAAAAAGTTCAATCATTTCTTCTTGTGATAAGATAGAAAACCCCTCACTAAGACAGTTTCCCTATAGAGTTGCCTGATGTTTACTTAGTTTTCAAGTAAGTTTTTCTGGGTTTATGACCTTTTTTTTTTTCCTATCCCTAAATCCAAGCTCCATTGACACTACCCAACTATGTGAGGAAAGAGATGATCCCTTTGCTTTAGTGCATTGCTCTGTCTTTGTGCTTGCAATTCCCATTGCTATCAGTGGGAGGTCCTCCAGCACATGGCTTATGGCTGTAAGTGGAGTCCTCCCATTTAGTGGCTCATAACTTTCCAAAACAATTGCCTTATGAGAGGACTTCTCAGCCCAGAGGTAACATTCCTGAAAGAATCCAAAGACTTTTCCCAGCTGCTTCTGATTACTTAACTATGGCAATGTTGTCCTTGTTTTGTTTCAGGGTGCAAAATAAGAAGTTCAAATGTTTTTCCACCATGTGATAACTCAGGCATAGTTTCTGGAAAGACTCCAGATTGGCAGATGCTCTGTGTTGCCTTTGTGGAGCACTCCATTTTAGCAGGGGTAAAAAATAATTTGCTTGTGAGGTATAGTTTGAAACAAGTGAGAACAGCTCACGCTGTGCTGCTCACTACTAAACTTTAACAAGATACACATGTGGCTCTCCTACATCGACTGATACACAAAGCTACAGCCTGTTCACATGAATGTTGGAAATGTTGGTAGAGTTTGAAAAGTGAAGTCTATTCACCTGCCATGGCTAGCAGAGAGAGTGTAAGCTTTCCCAGAAATACATTGGAGATCCCACCCTAAAGAGAATTTGAAAGTAGATCAAATCCTCATTATCAGTACAGGCTGGGGGGTGAGATAATAGAAAGCAGCCCTTCAGAAAAGGACTTGGGAGTTTTGGTGGATGAAAAGCAGGACTGAGCCAATAGTGTGCACTTGCAGCCCAGAAGGCAAGTGGCATCCTGGGCTGTATCAAAAGCAGTGTGGTGAACAGAGAGAGGGGATTCTGCCACTTTGCTCTGGTGAGAGCTGACCTCCAGTGCTGTGTCCAGCTCTGAAGCCCTCAACGCAGGAAGAACATGGACCTGATGGAGTGGGTACACAGGAGGGCCACCAAAATGATCAGGGGGCGGGAGCACCTCTGCTGTTAGGACAGGCTGACGGAACTGGGGTTGTTCAGCCTGGAGAAGAAAAGGGAGACCTAATAGTGGGAGCAACAACTAAACTGGTTTATATGATGCTCTGAAAACACTTTTTTTTCCTCCTACCTTTAAGTGGTTTGGGTCTGTGGCTCCCATTCTTTTTTTTTTCTTTTTAACATAGAATCATAGAATGGTAAGGTTGGAAGGGACCTCAAGGATCATCTAGTTCCAATGCCCTAGAATC
This sequence comes from Ramphastos sulfuratus, assembly GCA_013399055.1. Lineage (NCBI taxonomy): Eukaryota > Metazoa > Chordata > Aves > Piciformes > Ramphastidae > Ramphastos > Ramphastos sulfuratus. Next base: position 52,710 of record WBNM01005712.1, read on the forward strand.
CCGTTTGACATACTGAATCCCTGATTTACCACCATAGTGTGTCACAGGGTGCACATAACCTCACTCATGTTTCCTACAGGTAAAGTGCTGGGATTCCTAAAACACAGATGGAAGATAGATTTCTAAATCACCATTTCTCTCAACAGAGCTTACTTCTCTCTCTCTCTCTTCTTTTTTTTTTTTTTTTTAATGGCATTTTTAATGTATTGTTCAAAGAAAAGATTTCTTAATATGGCCAGATTAAACGGGGATTTTGTTCTGTGTAAGCTCTTTGCAGATCATTCTAGAGGTATTAGATTTTTCACAATTGTAGTAAGGAAAAAAATTAGTAGATGTTGCATTAACTGCAAAGCTCTGACAGTGAAAAAGGCATTGGAAGGAGCTTTATGAGTCAGGGCTATTCAGACACAATTCCCTGTCTTTTATTCAAAGATTCATGTGACCAAATACCATCTTTGTGCATTTGACTGGGAAGGGAGTGGAAGAAAGAAGGATGAGGAATGGATTGGATAGCCTCACTCTAATCACTATTTTTTCTTGAGAGGAGAAAATAGAATCTAATTATTCCCAAATGGAATGTGAAGATCACTCAATAATATCTTTCTAGCAGGCACAACACCCTTGTGTGGGTAGTGGATCTTTCTGTCTCTGTGCTCTCCTTTGTCGCTCATCTACACTTAGTTGCTAGCAGGACTGGAAGAGTCCTTATCAAAGTCCACACTGTGAGGAAATTATTCAAAGAACTAATGGAGATGGAAAAGCACCAAATGAGACTTCAAGCATATATAATTGCCTCTTCCCTCCCCTCAACACATGAGAAGTGAGTTATGGGCCATAAGGCACAGAAACCTTTATATAGAAAGCTGGTGCAAGCTTAAGGAACCACATTCATCCGTGCTCTAACAAGCAATGAACTCAATGGGAGACACTTCAGCTAATGGCCAGGGTTAATGTGTGCCCAGGTTTTAGCTGTCCTGTGCCTGCATTTCAAGGGTCTTTTGTTGAAGCACAGGTGGCTGCAGCATTCCCTGCACTTAATGCTGCTGCCAGTGGATAGTGAGGAGAATTTGGCACTTCAGCCATTCCCTCCAGGCCCTATGGCTCTAATGCAAAGACCACACTTTTAATAAACCAGAAATTCACTGACTACATTACTGGCAAGGCCTATTATAAAGTGGTTAGACTGGAGAATCAGCCACTGTCAATTATCTTGGAATGTCATTAGCTGAGAAGTGAGCAAGAACTAATTAAATCTATTATCTGTACTGTGATTAGTTGATGTAAAGATTAAATTTTTAAAAAGTAATGATTTTGTCCTTTAGGTTACTTGTGCAAGAGGGGTGTCATGCTCTAGGGCATTCACAAAACATGTTATGATTCTGAACTAAACTGGAACTTCCATATGTCCTCCATGCTACCTTTTCAGGCCTTGAAACACACTTCCATTAGTGAAACAAACCTTGTAGAACAGAGTACAAGCAATAGTCCTGAGCTGTCACAGGCACTGAATTTTCTCTGAGAAATTCTGGAAAATGGTAATCTAATGAAATCCTCACCATGAATATGCCTCCATCCTTATTTTTAATTACTACTTAGAAAACAATTAAGAAGGCTGCATCAAAAGCAGCATGGCCAGCAGAGGGACAGAGGGGATTCTGCCACTTTATTCTGCTCTGGTGAGACTTGGAGTGCTGTTTCCAGCTCAGGATACATCAACACAGGAAGCACATGGACCTGAAGAAGAGAGTCTAGAAGAGGGCCATGGAAACGATCATGGGGCTGGAGCACCTCTGCTATGATGACAGGCTGAGGGAGCTGGGGTTGTTCAGCCTGGAGAAGAGAAGACTCTAAGCAGACCTCAGAGCAGCCTTCCAGTAGCTAACGGGGGCTCCAAGAAGGCTGCAGAGGAATTATTTGCAGAGACCTGGAGAGACAAGGTGAGGGCAATGGTTTGAAATGACAGAAGAGCAGGTTTAGATTGGATGGGAGGAACAAGTTCTTTAGCATGAGGGTGGTGGAACACTGCAACAGGTAGCCCAGGGAGGTAATCAAGGCCCTATCCCTGGAGATTCTCAAGGTGAGACTGAACAAGGCGCTGAGCAATCTGAGTGAGTGGAGGATGTCCCTGCTGAAGGCAGGGTTGTTGGACTAGATGACTTTTGGAGGTCCTTTCCAACCCAAACCATTCTATGAATCTATAGTTTGAATCTTCCTCACAGAGTTTGAACTGGAGAGCAATGAGTCTCTTTGGTTGTTATAAACTGCATTTCTGTGGTACAACAGAGTAACCCAGAACTGGCTATTTCAAATGAGAAATCAGCTCTTTCCCATGCACAGATGGTGTGCCATACTGTTTACATTTCACGAAGACTCCAAATTCTTACAGGAAAGATTGCTAATTGCTGTGACACAAAGAGTTACCTTTCTCGGCCATAGGCATAAATTCTAGTCATGAATCCCTGTGACTAAAGAAGCAGAATGTACAACACTCGAGCAGTAACTAATTTTTAAACTTCAAAAGCTGCAGTGCAAAGCAAGATTGTTAAACATTATGGATGCATGTTGCAAAATGCTAAACTCCACGAAAGGGGTTGAAAAGGAAATATTCTTAAGTAGTTGTTGCTTAGAAGGCACGCATGTTATGGTTGATAGAGACCAGATGCTGCCTGGTTTTTGAAAAATTGGGGAAACTAAAACAAAATAAGTGTTTTGGTGTCTGTCTGAAATGTGAGCTCTTTTAAAAGGATGCTTTTGCTGCATTGACCTAGCATTGAAGTGCTCAACAAATGTTAGAACTGCAACTTTCTCAAATGACATTTCTGTAATTTGACTTTGAAATGTACCCACGGCCAAATATTCCTAAGCAAAGTCTTGGACTTGCCCTGTGGTCTGGTTGGCAGTGCCAAATTAAAGTCAGAATCTTGCTTGGCTTACACTAAAAACACAACCGCTGAAGAAAAGTATCCTCAGGCAGTGCTGTTTTCAACTCCCTGGGAGATGGAAGAGGAGAAAAGATGTAGTAGGTAGGCAGCCTGACATTGGATCCACCATCAGCAGGAATCCAAACGCTCCTCCAAAGGTGTAAAGAAAATGCCCAAGCCTTTCATGTCTTCTTATTTCCCTTGGGGATATTGCCAGGTTCCTCTTGGACTTGCTTGCCTGTATGGGCTGCTGAACTCCTTCTCCTCTGTGAAGTTCTTGTTGTAGGAATTTTTTTTAACACAAAGAAACACAGTTGTTGTCCTGGGCACCAGGCAGCCTCTGCTGGGAGAGGAGATGGGAAAGAAAGAATGGGTATTATACAGTGGGGAGCAAGGTACTGCTGAAATGTGGGGAGAAGAGGCAGTTCTCTGTGTGTAAAAAAAAAGGAGATTTGATGAGATGTTTGATGGGAAAATTGCCACAGAAGTAGGAGGAGTGCTAGTTTTTGCTGTGGTTTGACTGACTGTGGAGCCCTGCAAAGAGTAACTGCAAAACAAGTAAAATTTCATGGCCTGGAGAAAATTTCTGGGATAGAGACATGAGTATCAGCCCAAGGAAATCTGCTCTTAAGCTGCCTATCTCCTAGGGAAAAGCTGCAGTTCACAGGGCGTGGGAGTAAAAGTGGGGGGAGCAGTTATGTCTACTTGTTACTGAACTGAGCAGAAGGAAGAGATGATCCAGCAGTTTGTTCATTGGAGAAGGAATACCATGGTGAACACATTGCACCCTTAGAATAGCATAAACTTTGTCAGGTACATGTCACATTTCTTAGAGATGACCTTACTTGGGAGAGGAGTTTGATGAAGCATTTTATTTGCAAACTGTACGACCTAGGCAAAGTGGCAAAGCGATGATACCACAAGTCAGGACGTCCTGTTTTACCTGCACAATTATTGTAACAGGCTCCATTGCTGAAGTCATCACTCATCACATCCTATCTCCCAAGCTACTGTGCAGCAGACTTTCCTGCTGGGGGCAAGAGAGGACTTGAGCTCAAGTTTCAGTATGAAACCTTGTCCCTTTTGAAGTCAGTGAGAATTTTGCCATTGCCTTCAGAGGGACCAGGATTTCACCACTCCATGCCCCTTAATTCTTGTTGAGACATTCAGTGAGAGAGCTAATTATGATAGAGGCTTCTGTGATGTGGGCAGCCACAAATTCATTTGCTAAGCAGCCATCTTCTAACAGCTTTTGCTCCTTAGGGACTTCAGTCTCACTCCTACAGAAGACCACATTGGCTCCACTGCAACTTGGGGACCGAGTGACTTTGCTTTGCCTGTCCTGTGGGCTGACAAAACTGCTTGTGAGCTGGGCTACCAACCAAACCAGGGAGTCAACCTGAATGTAAAAAAAAATACATCCCATGAAAGCTCTCTTGTCCTTGAGCCATCATCTCAGTCTGGCGGTCAGGGTAAGGCTTCTTCGCAGGTTTCTCTGCAGTTGGAGCCTCGCATTGGATTAGACCCAGCAAATCAAGATTTCTTTTCCTAAAGTTCATTACAATCACTGCAAGCAACAAGGGAAGCTTCTTACTAAAACAAAGGAGACATTCTCTCTTCACTCGCATTGACTTTAAGGTCAAATAAATGAACACAATCATCTCAGAAAAACCCTGCCCATTGGAGGCTTTTCTGTATGGTAGTCATGCCTCCTGTTTTACTCTCCCATTTAGTTCTACATGTATGAACTAGAAGGAAGACTGAGAAGCAGTGAGGATGGGCTGAAGGAGAAAAGAGTTCAAAAAAGGCTACCTGGGCTAGAATATTGTGTCTATGCAGGCTGTGGGGGAAAAGGTCTAGACTGAGGGAGGTGAAGCCAAATATTCATTAAATGGATATAGGGAAATCCAAGCAGGAAAGGAAAGCACTGGAATTACAGAGAAATGGTGAGATGCATATCACGTCTGAAAGCTAAAAACAAACCAGTCAGCCCAGACAGCAGGGAAGGCATCTTTAAGATTAAGGGCAGCAACCAGATAGGGAGTCAGGCTTCCAAGGGAGATGGTCAAGATACTAGAGTTCTGCCAGTAAAAGCAGGTATGATGCGAGAGGGAACTTCAAGTAATGTTCTGTGATGCAAAAATTCAATGAGGTTTTCCTCAGCTGTGCACTGGGTGATTAAGATACCAAGAGTTTCATTACAGATCTGCCATACTTCCTAAGAGGTTAATCACAGATTGTGCAACATTATGGCTGTGCTCTACAACTGAACCCCCCCCCACAAACCACTTTTTCTCCTCCAAGTCCCATCAAGGAGTGAACATACACATAAAGGTGTACTCCTCCTGCTTGCTCCTGTGAAATCTAGTGGTGAAAACAAGGGCTAGATGCAGGTTAGCTACTGTCTAGGTGTACTTTTGCATGGGAAGCCCTTCACCTCTGTGTGGGTCTTGCTGGTGTTTGCTAATCCTCCCAGCTGACAGTGCAGGAGTAGAGGAGGCAATTTCATCCCACAGTCAAGGACAAAGTTTTGTAATGGAGACCTGGCCTCGGGCAGATATTGCTGTTCAGTCAACATTGTTTACATTTTCAAAATGTTGTTTATTTTTTTTTTCGTCCTTGAAGGTTGCACATAGACTTCATAAAAAGCTCTGGATTTTTCTTTTTTTGCTCAGTAAAAGCTGAGTCTGGTATTACCATATGAATCCAGGAGCCTCATGTTAAGAGTCAGTCTACAATGCCCAGGCCTTTCATCTTACTCAGATATTGTCTCCTACTATAATCACAAGAAAAACTACTGAAATGTATGTTCAGCAGATATGAAATCAAACATTCCTGTGTATTTCTGTGTATAATATTCATGAATACACAGTTCTGAATGTAAGGATGTCAAGTTCTGCTTTCAGTTGTTCTCCCTTATACCATGACCCTACTAACCAGCTGCCATACTCTGTGAGGAAAAAATTAAGGAAAACATTAGAAGCTCATTGTAGAAATTCCAAAGTAGACTTTCTAAGCTAGAGGAAATGCAAGAAAGCTACATTTTGGTATCATTTCTAGGAATGGGGGAAAAAAAAAAAAACAAACAGGCAAGGAAAGCAGCTTTTTTCAAGTGAGAGTATATTACAAAATCATAACTTTGTAACTTCTTCAGAGCAAATAAGCGTGCTTAGACACAATGGGGGGTGGGGGGAAGAGTAAGCTTTATTTAAACAGCACAATGGTCACTCATTTTCATTTATGACTATGCTCCGAGCAGCACCAACTCAGCTCATTAAGTTTAGTTTAGCAAGGGGGAAAAAAAACCCAAGCCACCCCAAAAGCGAAGAGAAATAAATCACCCCTCACTCCATCGGGCAAGCAGCAAGCCCTGCGGACAAGGAACGCTCTGCGAAAGGTCAACGTCGCAGCTCTCGAACCTCCACAATGAGGTTATTAATTGTAATGTAATTTTACCATATTGGTTTGTTTTGTTTTTCCTCTCTAGCAGCACTCTTCTGCTCCAGTCCCCGCTCTCCCCTCCGTTTTGTTTCTAATATAATCGGCGGGCCGGCCCAGGCCCATAAATATTTACCCGGCAGCGTGCCCCTGCTGCTGGCCAGAGCGCGGGCCCTAGAGAAGGGCCGAGGAACCGCCGCAGCTCGCCTCGGCGGCGCCACCGAGTCACTCCTGGAGAGCCAGCGGAACGACAAGCAACGCCCCAGGACAGAGCCGGTGACTCCGAGGCGCCCCACGCTTCCGGGCCGAGCGCCCACCACTGGCACCTGGACCTGGTCCGGCCACTGGCTTTGTGCCGCCGCCGACTACGGCCGCAGCTGCTCTGTGGCAGAAAGTAGTTCCGTCCTCTCAGCCGATGTTGCTCCGCGTACCGTATCGCAGGCAGCGGTGAAGGTAGAAAAGTAGTCCCGTTGGAATGCGAGAGAGCCGACTGTCCTCCGCCGCGTTCCTCACCCTACCCCGCAGGCAGGCGCCTCGGGGGATGCCGCGATCCCACCCACCCACTTCCCTGCCACCCGTCCGGCTCCGCCGCGCTGCGAACCCCGCGGGGCTTTTGTCAAGCACGGGGCGCCCGGGCGTGTGAGCGAGACTGTTCCTGTGAGAGAGGTTGCCCCCGCTCCTCCGCCCGCCCGCTCCCTCCCTCACGGCAGAGGTGCCGGGGGAGGCGGGCACTGCTCCGGGAGCCAGGAGCCGGCCGGGCGCGGCACGGGGAGGCGGAGGCGAGGCTGAGCCAGGGGAGGAGTGTATCCCTGCGCCTGTGCGCGCCCGGTGCAGGCGAAGGCCGGACTAGCCAGCGGAGGGGTGGGTGGGGGAACGGCCGGGGTGGTTGCGGTGTGGCGGCAGCGGCCGGCATGGAGGGCAGCACCAGCTCCCGTGGCGGCACGGTAGGGCAAGTGGCCTGTTAGGAACCGGCGAGGGGGGAAAAAATCCGTGGCCGCCGTTCCCTGCATTCACCTCCTCCCGCTCCTTCTCCGCCACCTTCCCCGCCCGCTTGGAAGCATGAACTGGCAGTGGAGGTGCTGCTCCTCGCCGCCGCCTCCCCGCCGGTAAGAGCGAGGAGGGAAGGAAGATGGGGGCCGTCCTGCGCAGCCTACTTGCCTGCAGTTTTTGTTCCCTGATGAGAGGTGAGCGGGGCGGCGGCGAGGGGGCAGGGGGGAAAAGTTGCAGGGTTGGTGGCGAGGGGCCATGTTTGGGCGTGCGGGAGGGGAGAGGCCTGGCTGCCGGCAGGGCGCGGGGCCCGGCGCGGGGGCAGGTCTCTCGCCTAGCCGCCGTGGCGGCCACCCGGGCTCCCGAGCAACTTCCCTGGAGTCCCGGCCCGGTCCGGCAGCCCCAGCCGTGCTTGATAGCAGCTCGCCCTGCCAGCGGACATAGGTCGCTTCGCTCGCCACTCCATTGTTGTTTTCAAGTTGTGGTTGGGGTTTTTCTTTCTTTCTTTCTTTTTTTTCTTCCCCCCCCCCCCCCACATTTATTTTAAGGAAAAGAAAAAACTTCAAGCTCCTCATAAGCTGTACACGTTCTCCACTCCCCCACGCACCCCTCGAGCTGACCGTAGGGCAGCAGCTCTGCCATGCCAGTGTCAGTCTGATACCGCTGGGACTCGGCTCCTGTCGTTTCCCCACTCAGAGTGCGGTTTTATCCTGCCGGCTGCGGGGGGGCGGAGAGGGGGGAGAGCGCGGAGACTCACGTATTTAGCGGGGAGGTGTTGGGAGGAGAGTGGTGGGAAGTGCCCGGGAACTGGTGTTTCACTGAAAGCCTCCGAAGTGAGCGTGCGAATTGGCGAGGAAAGGAATGAAGGCTCCCTCTCAGCTGTGCTAAGCTTTGCGCTGGAACTCCAGAGAAGTTTGTGTTTCTTTGGTGAAACTGCCATGGATGTTCGTGCAGTTTTCAGTCGGCAGTCGAATGCCTTACAAGAGCATGTCAAAGTATCTGAGGTTTTTATTCCAGTTGCCCTCTCCAACAAAATTTCTTGTCTGATAAAGCACAACCGGCAAGAAAAGAGAGGGTTTCAAAATTGTTTTAGTGTTGTAAACTTTACGACAGCAACTATTTATCAGTGTTCAGTCTTTCCGGAAAGAAATCACCTGTGGTATTTGCATCCATCATTTTACTGTTTACTTGTATTTTTTATGCTTGATGAATGCAGAGATTAATTACTAACAGTTAATCGATCACACTCGATTTAGAGAAGTATTCAACAGTACTGTGCTATGAACAAAGCTAGAGTAAAGGTGGTTTAGGTCAAAGTGACTGCTTCATCTCCAGATGCTCAGTAGTCTGGAAAAGAAAAAAAATTCCTTTCCTCCATATTTTTTTTTCCTTATGCATCTGTTTGCCATATTGTATCCTGTTTCCAAAGATACGAGTATGTTTATTTCAATGGGCTGTATAACATTTCATGCTCCTATTGTGGTGGTTAAATCCCAATTTTCAAAAATTGAGTTGGGTCTCAAGTGTAGAGAGAAACTGTTACCCATTAGTTCGCTTTACTAAGAAGTAATCATAGAAGTTCTTAATAAACCATTTGTTTGGCTCTATCTTGCTGTTTAGCCTAAGAGACAGTGGAAATCAATGGCATATATAATGTCACATAATATCCTCACTGTCATTTCTTCAAGTTAATCTTGAAATAGAGACCTGTTGTTTTGCAGATTTTCGTATGCCCGATGATGCTTAAAAGGACACTGAAGAAACATTTAGTTCCTGAACCATCCAGACTGTCATGTTTTTTCTGTTCTTTTTGTCTGTTTCTGAGAACTGCATTTTTGTTCTTTTCTGCTCATGTGCTCCTGCTGTTTGATCACTTACTTGAAGACATAGTCTTCTATTTGTGACATGAGAGTAATTTTCCTATTGCCTAATCGTTACCTTTGGATAAACAGCAGGAACAGCTGAACTCTGAAGAAACAAAAATCAAATTTTAACACGTGCATCCTCTCTAATAAAGGATGCATCTATGTATGTAGGGTTGGTTCACATAAGATATGTTGAATTCAGAAGAGGCGTCAGCAGTTCCTTAATGAGGCAGAGGCAGTGTCAGCGTGAATATGAGTTTATAAATGAAAGTCGAGATGAAGTTATGAAGTTCACTACTGCCATTGTGAATTCGGTGCTGTGAAGGATGTCAACCCAACAGTGCTGGAGACTGAGATGCAGAAAATGTGAGTGTGTCTGTGGATTGCAGCATCCTCCCTGCTTGCAGAACTAGCCTCCCTGTTCTGTTTGACTTGAAAAAAACCTATGGACCAAGCAGCTGAACTGGAACTGATAGTCTGAGGTAACTATGATAGGCTTATTAACAGATTTGGCAAGGAACAAAACTGGTAACCTGGAAGCTCAGTGCCTTGTAAACTGATGACTTTAAGTACCAGGCTAGCCAGAAATGGATGCACAGGACAAGGCACCTTTCAAAATCATCCAAGGACTGTGATAAACTAGATCCTACTGACATTTTCAGGGCAGGTATTTGGATATCTAAGAGGTGGGAGGTAACTGATGTGGCAGCTTGCTGTGGAGGTTCTGTTATTTGGGGTTAGCTTCTTTTTTTCTTTCTTATTTTTATTAATATTCTGTCTGACGGAGGAAAGGGTTCACTTTTCTTCTTCTCTGGAAGCTTTCAAAGCCAACCTTGACATGTTCCTGTGTGGTCTGTCCTAGGCGATCCAGTTTGGACCTGATGATCTCTGGAGGTCCCTTCCACCTCCTAACATTGTAAGATTCTGGAGCATGACCCTTGTTATGGTCTAGACTGTTCTCTCTTGCCCTCTGGTTTGACCTAGGGGATTGGGATTCCTCTTCTCTGACCATCAGCAGTGCTTCCTGAAGCCGATTTCCAGAGATACGAGATAGAGCTGATGTGTGGCAGATTTGCCATATTCTTCATGACAGCTGTGAAACCAGTTGGGATCTTAGCAGAGGGGCAATAGGAGTGGCATCACATCTGGCATGGAGCTACAGAGAACTGTTGAACTGCAGTTTCAGGTTTTTGATAAGTGACAGCTCTTCCTCTGCAAGTACTCATGGCTTAATTTTCATGCAGAAATAACTCTCTAGTCAGAATGCAATTGCTAGTTTGTGTTGGTTTAAACCCTGAGCATGCAGACAGTGCAGAAGGCTCTTGCTTGAATAAGAATCTTACAAGTGATGTTTGTGCATATGCTGAATGTTGCAGATGCTTGTGCTTAAGGTCAGTTAGTGAAGAAAGGAAAATGCCTGTTTAGTGATGGGTATTTTAACACTACTGCCACCCTATTAGACATTCCTAAGAGGGTTTGGTTTATTCTGTTGTTATTGTTTTAACATTGTTGATGTTGTAACTGGTTTAATCTATTGTTATTTGTGTTTGATAAACATAATCTTTGCCTTTTTTTTTTTTTTTTTTTNNNNTTTTTTTTTTTTTTTTTTTTAATGTACCTTAAAAGAACTTAGTGTCCAGGACTTGCTAAGCTGTGACTGAAGGTGTTTGCATGTATTTTTTCTACTAGAAGTTAGAGGGAACAAGGAATAGGCTTTTGACTTCTGAAGCACCCACGCTGACGATGAAGTGTGGTGTTTCAGCTGGAGCTACATTTTGGGTCTTTTCACTTAGGATAGTACAATACTTAGGTTTTGAGGATGAGACTTGGAAAATAATTTTTTTTATCATCATCATGGTCTATTTCTTTACACAAGCTTCAATCAGCTGTATTCTAGTCATGTTTTTTCGTTGTATGATTCCTCACAAATCAGTGTGCCTTTGTCTGCTGTGATTTTCAATGCATTTTCCTCTTTCATCTCTCTATAGAACAGTCTGAAATTAGCGTGATCTAAGGTGTTATAAAATCCGCCATTACTTTAATAGTTTTTGCAATTGCATCTCTGTGATACAGTTCACTTACCATCAGATTGCTTTAGCTTTTCTCTAAAACTGAAAAAAGTGAATACTTCGAAAGTCTGGATTTTTTTTACAGTGTCTTGGAGGTAAGGTGAAGCAGCCTTTTTGGCAAGGTGTGCTGAAGATATGGGGAAGTTCTGGGTGTGTGGATGAAGCTGGGTTTATCTTGTCAGAGTTGTATGCAGGTGTTGGGCTTCTGGTCTCCTTCAGTGGCAGTTATTTAAAGAGATTCAGGTGTAAAGCTTTGTTTAGGTTTTGCACCAATACTAGTGAGAGGGGCATTAACCATGTTCATGTTTCTTTTTTCCTGAGTGAAGTGATTACATGTCTATTCCCTGAGTTTAAGGTAAGGGAGGAATTTGTCTAGAAGCTGTAGAATGGGTAGAGAAGCTTTTTGCAGGAAGATAGGTCAGGATCTGGAGCATAGTAGCCTTTTAAACTCTGTCTTTGGTAATTGGAAAAAATCTGATTACTGTTGACATCTGTAATCCACCTTTATGATGATGTTGCATCTTGAAAATCCATCTTGAAAAAGATTTGCTGCAGTGCAAGTAATAAAAGATCTACTTTATAGCTCAAAGACTTTTTTAAAAAAAAAAATCCCTTCTGAAGCAACATGGTAGGGGAAAATAAACCCAGAAACAGATCTCAATTTCTCATTTGTCACCATTCACCTCCTCTGGCAGCCAGTCTGCAGACTTAAACACTTTGTCTCCAGCATATTTAACCGATGAAATTTCCTTGGTTTGCTTTGCTGATGGTTTCTTCAAGAGCGTCTCCTTCTTTTTACTGTAGGGAGGGGTAGGTGTTATTGTTGAGTGGCACCAGAAATGCAGTTGTTACTAAAGCTCCTGCTTCTGGTTGAGCTGGTGGTTTTGCTGTGCCATGAAGCATGCCTAACTCCTCTTCCAATTCGCCTGTGGGAAACCTTCACAGCTCAGCCCACTCACCTAAAAGATTTGCTTAGGGTTAGTAAACTACACATGGCTGGTGAGGTTCTTTGCTGTCACCTACTTCTTTGATGGCATGTGGAGGCAGTTTATCCTTTGAAGGCAGTTGTTGCCAGTAAAGCAGAGTTTGTTGATGAGGAATTTCCCACAGATGGACTTATACTGGTAAGTGATACAAGTTGCTTAGAAAGACGGGGAGGGGGGTACAACTGGCTTACACACTTCAGGAATGGTCTATTCACATCCATATAAAGCAGCCGGCATTGCTCCCTTGGAAGTTGAGCCCTTGAACCTAAATGCTGTGGCTTGCCAAGGGCGATTGTTGGTATGTGGACTTGAGGTTTAGGATGAACAAGCAGTGAGAACTTCCAGTTGTTCTGTGCCAAGCATTTTGTAGTGATGGCTCTTCTGGAGAGTAATTACTGTTCGGTAGAAGAAATGCATTCTCTGATAATAACCTTTTTTTTTTCCCAACTTCTGCCTTACTTGTAGTTTCAGAGTATGTACTGCCAGCAGAGTTACAGAACACACAGTGCTCTGAAGAAGCTGTGTCATACTTCTGTAGCATCATAGATTGTGCATAAATGCTGGGTATTGACACACTGGATGTTAAGTAACTTCTTCCTCTTTATGTATTTGGCAGGTGAGGTGACATAGAGAGCTCTCAGTAAGCTCTCTAGGTATTTCTGTAGTTTGTCAATCTTTTGCCAAAAATATTTATAATGTGAGCATGCTTGACTCGCTCAAGGTGGACAAAACTTAGTCTGAACATGGTGATGGTGCTTACAGTAGAAGTGAGCTTGTCACTGTTTCTCCTTTTCCATATGTTATCCTATGAAATGGTTATGAAAACAGAGTGGGAGTTTTGTCTCTTTGTGAGGGGGTTGTGCTATGAATCTTTCTATGTCAATGTCATTGGGACAGTTCCCTACCAGTTTTGAAACTGAGTCAAATCTAGCAGTTTCTGAATGGAATGGGAATCCTGTAATACCTTTTTTCCATATCCTCTGTAATACACTTTTAAGAACACACCATTTGAAGTACAGCTTCAAAGAAGCAATGATTTAGTGAGTAATGATTTTTTTCCTTTGCAAAATGTTGTAAACTTTTGGAGAAAGAAGCATGTCAGTTTAAAAGATGGAATGCTCTTGGAACTTCATTGTTTATACAGAGAGAACAATAAGGAGATGTTTTTAATATAAACAGACATGGAAAATGGCAACATCCACACGGATTTTTAAAGTATCTTGTTACAGGATCACATTACCTAAATAGAATTACTCCCTCATGATATAATCAATGTGGAAGAAATGGGATTACAGTTTTAATTCTGTTTATGAGGGCCATGTGTGAGCTCTTGATGTCAGATTTGAAAAGTAATCATATTTGAGATGGAAAATCTTAATCAACTAGCTATATAATTTTGTTTCATCAAAAACTGTTCGTTTTCCATCTCTATGATACCAAAATGTTAATTTTCTCCTTATATTTTTCCTCTTACTCTTCCCCTCCCCAATGTGTTTGCAGAAGAAAAAGAGTTTGCAATGTTTTGGTTTTGTTTTTTTAAAGAACTAATTGTTTATACCTCTGAAACTCCTCAATATTTAGCATTCTTCTCTGTTGTCAAAGAGTTCAGGGTTCTAGAAGGTGACTGGTGTATTTACTTGAATTCTGAAAGCTAAAGGTATGTGGAAGGTAACCGATTTGTAAGGTGATGCAGAAATTCAGACTTTTCCCCCTTTGTTCTTCTTTCAAATTAGTGTGTAAAACTCTTGTGTTTTAATCAAAATGGTAACAATTTGAAAATCTCTGAATCAGCTCATCCACACAAGGATTAATAGAGTAGGAATATTAGGAATAATAGAAGAGTAGGAATTTGTAAATCTGGTAGTGACTCTTATTGTGGCCATTTGGAAAAGGAACTGGTGTTCTGCCAACTCAAAAACTTAATTGGGGCTCAGCAGTTAAACCTTTATGTAGTAGGTAATCGTAAAATTAATAAGGAGAAAAAAAATCCAAGTTGATGGTTTTCTGTTCATAGATTGCTTTGTTTTTCTTTTGGGTTACCATAAATGAATCCTATTCAAGATGGAAAAGACTAAATTACCTTTTTAAAGGGATCCTGAATGTGTATGTTTTGGTTTGGATTTTGTCCCACTTATCTACATCTAGTGTAAGCCTGTTGAAGAGTTGACATTAATGATGCTGGGATGTGAGCATTTTTGGGTGGTAAAAAATAAAATCAACCACGTAGCCCCAACTATGTTTAAAAAAAATCAATCAGATATGCCATAATTTTCAAAGTTCTTGAAGTATATGCACATCTTTCCTTCTTAAAAAGGAGTTCCTAACTGTTAATTTTAACCTGAATTTTTATTTATTATATTAATCTTTAGTAAATTTACTAATCTTAAGAATTTGACCACAAAAGGTGTGATTTTTGTATGAGAACTTTTTTGCCATTAGGCTAATGATCAGAGGGCTGGAGCACCTCTCCTATGGAGACAGACTGAGAGAATTGGGGCTGCTCAATCTGGAGAGGAGAAGGCTCAGAGGAGACCTTATTGTAGCCTTCCAGTATCTAAAGGGGGCCAACAGGAAAGCTGGTGAGGGACTTTTCAGGTTGTCAGGTAGTAATAGGACTGGGGGGAATGGAGCAAAACTAGAAGTGGGTGGATTCAGATTGGATGTTAGGAAGAAGTTCTTCAGCATGAGGGTGGTGAGACACTGGAACAGGTTGCCCAGGGAGGTGGTTGAAGCCTCATCTCTGGAGGTCCTTAAGGCCAGGCTGGATGTGACTGAGCCAACCTGATCAAGTGTGAGGTCTCTCTGCCCATGGCAGGGTGGTTGGAGCTAGATGATTCTTGAGGACTCTCCAGCCCTGACAGTTCAATGATGGAAGTTGTTTTAAGGTTGTTTAGTGGGTATTTTCTTTACATTTTTTGGAAACTTTTTTCTATTTCAGTGTGAATCCTTCGTGTTTTTGCAAAGGTGTTGATACTATGTTGTCTTGAGAAAAGTGTTTTTTTTAACTGCTGGAAAAAAAAACAGTGCAATTGTTTTACCAGCTGGCAACCTGGTTTATTTTATTCTTGGTCTTCTTGTGCTGGATGAACTGACAAAGATGAAATTCACCAATCTTGGCCTAGAATGTGTGCCACAAAGAAATCCTTGCCTAGCTGATACATTCTTTGTTGAAGAATTGCAGAGAAGTGGAGATGAAAATGTGGTAAGCCTTCCAGGCAGTATTGCTGCTCCCCACTCTGCTCCCTCCACCCTAAATCAGTTCCACTATGGTGTCCCAGCTGATGGCTGTCACTTCTGTGGTGTAGTTATCAGCGCTGGCAATTTTCTCTGTTTTGTGTGTAATTCTGCCCTCTACTTGGGGTCTTTTATGCTAAATGTTGTGTTCATGTTTTGTAACAATTTCCTGGTGCTGCTTCAAAAGTCTAAACAGCCCCAAACACACAAAACAGAATAAAGAAATAAAGAAAGTTGCTTTGATTTTTACCTGATGAAACTGACAGACTTAGGAAATATTTTTTAAGTACTAGACATGCCAGATCAGATAAATTCCCATAAGTAGCTCATTCTGCATTTTGTCTATGTGGAAAAAGCGTTCATTAATTTGAAGGTAAACCAGTGTGCTGCTGCTCAGGGCATGGATCCTCCTGGTCTACTTGGCATTACTGATATGGGTGAAACCCTTTGGCTGGAGCTGTTTCCACTTGGTGTCAGCTAACCACAATGTCCAAGTTCTAGAGGGTAAAAGTATGGACTGGGAGCAGGCAGATCTGCTTACTGTAGTAGATCACATTCATGAGCTCCTAAGAAATCTGATCGTGCACAAGTCCGTGGGGCCTGACGAGATCCACCCATGGATGCTGAGGGAACTGGCAGATGAAGTTGCTAAACCACTGTCCATCATATTTGAAAGATCATGGCGGACTGGTGAAGTTCCTGCTGACTGGAGAAGGGCAAACATAACACCCATCTTCAAGAAGGGAAAAAAGGATGACCCTGGGAACTACAGACCAGTCAGTCTCACCTCTGTGCCTGACAAGATCATGAAGCAGATCCTGCTGAAAGCTCTGCTAAGGCAAATGGAAAACAAAGCAGAGGTGATTGGTGGTAACCAGCATGGCTTCACCAAGAGCAAATCTTGCCTGACAAATTTGGTGGCTTTTTATGAAGAAGTCACAGTGACAGTAGACAAGGGAAGGGCAACTGATGGCATCTACCTGGACCTGAGTAAGGCATTTGACTCTGTCCCACATGACATCCTGGTCACCAAACTGGAAAAACATGGACTTGATGGGTGGAGCACTGCTGGAGAAGGAACTGGCTGGATGGTCACAGACAGAGAGTGGTGATCAAGAGCACAATGTCCTGGAGACCAGTGCCAAGTGGTGTCCCTCAGGGGTCAGTGCTGGCACCAGTGCTGTTTAACATCTTTGTCAGTGACATGGACAGAGGAATCGAGTGCACCCTCAGCAAGTTTGCAGATGACACCAAGCTGTGTGGCACAGTCAACTTGCTAGAGGGCAGGGATCCATCCAGAGGGACCTGGACAGGCTGGAGAGGTGGGCCCAGGCCAACCTCATGAAATTCAACAAGGCCAAGTGTAAGGTCCTGCACCTGGGTAGGCACAATCCCAAGCACAAATCCAGGCTGGGTGGTGAATGGCTGAGAGCAGCCCTGAGGAAAAGGACCTGGGGGTCTGGGTTGATGAAAAGCTCAACATGAGCCTGCAGTGTGTGCATGCAGCCCAGACAGCAACCGAGTCCTGGGATGCATCAAGAGCAGTGTGGCCAGCAGGGCAAGGGAGGGGATTCTGCCCCTTTGCTCTGCTCTCCTCAGACCCCATCTGGAGTCCTGTGTGCAGTTCTGGAGCCCCCAGCACAGGAAGGACATGGAAGTGTTGGAGCGGGTCCAGAGGAGGGCCACGAAGATGATCAGAGGGCTGGAGCAGCTCTGCTATGAGGACAGACTGAGAGAGTTGGGGCTGTTCAGCCTGGAGAAGGCTTTGAGGAGACCTTATAGTAGCCTTCCAGTATCTGAAGGGTGCCTATGAGAATGCTGGGGAGGGACTATTGACAAGGTCTTGTAATGACAGGATGAAGGTCAGTGGGTTTAAACTGGCAGAGGGGAGACTTAGACTAGATGTTAGGAGGAAGTTCTTTACAGTGAGGGTGGTGAGACACTGGCACAGGTTGCCCAGGGAGGTTGTGGCTGCTCCCTCCCTGGAGGTGTTCAAGGCCAGGTTGGACGAGGCCTTGAGTGACCTGTTCTAGTGGAAGGTGTCCCTGCCTATGGCAGGGGGTTGGATCTAGATGATCCTTGAGGTCCCTTCCAACCTTACCATTCTATGATTCTATGAATATGGGTCCTCCAGTTAGGGAGGCAGGTGAGCAGGCAAGAGTGATTAAGGGCAGACACTCTCAGGCCGTTCTTAGCTCTGTGTGTACCCCTGAACATGTGCTGTTCAGGTGGGAACACATAACAAAGTGCAGTAGCACCATAGTAGCAACAAACTTTGGAGCATTCCCATCTCAGCTTGCCAGGGTGTTCAAAGTGTATCTTACAGCCTTCAACCTTCTCAGTCTTTGGGAAATGGGCTACCTCTGTCACACCATCATGTATTGTGGTACTGTGCAGTCTTGGTGCTCTAATTCAGTGGAGGCACATAAGCACTGCACAGTCTCAACAGCTTCATGAGGACTGTGACAGGATTTGGATTTTGTTCGTTGCTCTTAGCAGTGCTGTAGGAAATGACAGCACTAGAAGGTGTGAAGGGTAGAGTTTTGTTTCGGTGCAATCCTCTCGTCTTATCTGTCAGGTCCTCTTATCTGTCATCATGCAGCTTCAGGTTGGGATTGCAAAATATCTTCCCTATTTGGATGTGGAGCTCTAATTGGTGCAGTAGAGCTGAACAAAGTTTCTTTTTCTGTGTGAGCAAAGGTGTGTGCTCAGGTGAGCTGTCAGAAGCATACCTTGCAGACACGAAATGCTTTGCAGCAGTGTACATGCACGCTAGCTTTTTCATTATACATATTGTGTCAGTTTAAACATGGCTATTTTCAGGAGAACTAGAGAAGTATTGCCAATGTCTGTAGAACTGGTATGACTTCATCTGCAATGCTGTGTGTTTTTCTGACAAATACTGGAGAAACTGGGAAAGTCCTGAAGGAAGGTTATGAGGATGCCTGAGGAAAAAGGAAGTGTAATGTTGGGGTTCTGCTGAAATTAATGTGGGTCATGGTACTACTTGGTTACACATCCATAGAAGCCTTTGTGCTTTCCAGAGTCTACTGCTGCCTAGGGAAAGTGTACTGTGCTGCTTCCAGGTCTCACTTATTTTCTTGTCACTTTGTGGCTCCCTCTTGTAAGCAGCAGGTTAATGGAAGGAGGTGATGGTGTTACACAGCAATGCAGCTGAAAGTAGATGACTAACCTGGGAGCATAGCTCTCTGATCATCCTAGGTTGTTGTCAGCAAGACAGGCTCAACATATAAAGTTAAGATGTCAGCTGGCTAAAGTAATGTGGTTTATCCTCATGAGAGGGCAATGGAAAGAACTTCAGAGTAGGAGAGTCAAGGTAATGGAAAGATGGCCAGAGGACTGGTGTGAGTGTGCTACCCAACAGTGAGGAGCGGCATGCTGTGATGATTTGAAAATCATCGGCTGCTGGCTCTGTCTCTTGGTGCCAGCAGCATGATTTGATGGACAATGTCTACCATTCAGAAACTTCCTTGCCTACGATAAGCTGCAGTTTGTGGTATACTTCAGTTGTGTGTGCTTCTGCTATACTCTGCCAGGTCTCTTGACTTCTTATGCCTCCACTTGGTATTCTGTCCTTCCCTGTAGTCCCTTTCCTGCCCTGTACTCTCCTTCACTTGCTTCCATCCTTCTAGCACTTTAGTAAGATAATTTTTTTTCAGCAAGCCTCTGTACCAGATAATCTTGCAGGGTGTCTTGGTCTCTACAGCTCCCATGTGGCCAAAAGCCTGCAAAGGTAAGGGTAAAAGCTTGGTGCAGAATCTCAAGTGCTGTCGTTGCTGCTTGGTGTCTGCTCTAGCACTGAGGTGTTTACTCACTTAATTCACTGCAAGCCTTGACTGTTTCTGTGACCTTTTGAGTTACCGTCTGAACAGCTCTCAGGTGGCTTTACATGTGGAATATAATTTAGATTAGCGGAAAAGAGGAGAAAAAGGTCCTTTCTGACGAGCTTGAACTGTCTCATGCTTGTTTACTAGTCCTGGTTGCTTGCTGCAAGTATATTTGTGAAAACAAGGATGTTCACAGAGGAGGAGGCAGTTCCCATTCCACCTTTGCTGTGGAGGCCTCTTGGTATCTTTCTGCTAGTTCAGCTCCCTTTGTTGTCTTGACATAGTATGGGATGAGTGCCAGTGCTAATGCAAAAGAGAAGTTGGGAACTGACAGCTGGGAGAAGAGCTCAGAAGAAAGGATAAGGCTGCAGCTGCAGATCTAGCAAGCTACCAGTGGAAGGGTGGAGAACTGCTCCCCCTTCCAGCTCCCTGCTGCTCACCTTACCTTAGTTTTGGAGTTTGCTGGTCCACTTCTTGAGCTGATTCAACTCACTAACCCAGTCAAACCTGTCACTGATGTAATGTCTTGAATCAGCTTGGAAAGAGGCCCCTAGCTGAGTGACTTGCTGGGGGTTGGGCATGAGAATAAATGGTTTGAGGAAAATGAGACTACACTAATTGCTCTAACTAGGCTGGATTCCACATCAGTGAAAGAAAATTAGCGTGCTGAAGGTAACACTGACCTTGTGGCACAAAGAGATGTCATGGATCATTGAAAGTGGAAGGGGAGCAAGCAGGAACTTGCAGAAAAGACCAAAAGACCTCAGGACTAGTTTAAAAAAAAAAAAAAAAAAGACAAATTCTGACAGCTTCAGGTTGCCACTTAAACACTCAAAAAATGGAAAAACAGTTTTAGCTGGTAAAGTGATTAGGCATTGGAATGGGCTGCCCACGGAGGGGGTTGAGTCACCAACCTTGGATATGTTTAAAGGTCATTTGAATGTGGTGTTTGGGGGTATGATTTAGGGGTGAACCTTGTAGAATAGGGTTGTCGGTTGGACTTGGTGATCCTGATGGTCTTTTCCAACCTCAATGTTTCTGTGATTCTGTGTGACCTTAAGTTGTTTCATCACTTTGCATTATGTGGGCTGCAGCATTATAAAGCTCACAAATCAGATGTACAAAGCAAGACTTCAGTAAGCAAGGGTTACGGAAACCAGGCTGGAGTATCTTGGAGAGTAGCAACCTTCATTATGCTACAGAGACAGACAGGAGTTGCAGCCAAGAGAAGTGTTTGGTACAAGAACTGGAGTTTGGTGGTGAGGAAAAGGATGCTGATGTAGGATTGTACTGATAAAGGTGGGCCAGAAGAATGCAATGTCTGGATGTTAATATTGAATGTGGCAAGTTTAGAGAAAGGGTTACGTGAAAATTGGGAGTTAGTAAGCAGTCAAGCCTCAGTAAAATGGGAATTTCTTGTGATGGGAATTATTTTTGTTGCAGTCAAATGTGTTAAACTGGGGTGTTTTTAATCCTTGTGTTCTCTAAAGAAACATTTGTTCCTGCTGGTATTTAAAAAAAAAATCAAAACCCACCTTATTTTCTGACTAAGCATAGCTTTTACTCTGTGTTATGTACCTTTCTTTAATTACAAAAGTAAACCCCCCACAGGCCTCTCAGGTGATAGAGGACATGATAACACTGCTCTTTCAGTTGTTGATTTCCAGCATGAATGTTTTTTTTCTTTGAAGAATGTGTGCTTCTGTGTATTATAGTTTATTTTTTCAATTAAGATGTTTTATGATGTCTAGAGAAGGGGAAATAGAAACCTTCGAAGAGCTAATCTTCTTAAAAACTGCTGTTGTATCTCTTTGCCCTCTTATAACTGAAACTGCAAAATAGTTGCCTAGCTTTAAAAGGAGTTTCTCTTAGACTTCTTCCCTTAAGGTTGTTAGTACAGTTGCTAACTAGGTTATTCAAGAAACCCATCTTTTCAGTGTTCTGGCTTCTTTTACAGTGATTTATGTTGAGCAGAGTGGGATCTTCTCTCACAATTTTCCATTTGACATTGCTGTTTGAGTCAAATTACTTAGTATGATCTTTGCCATTAATAATGCTACCAGTTTCAGTAGTTGGTTTTACAGGATATCGAAGCCTTCATGTTTCCTGGTAAGTATTGGGAAGGCTGAGAGAACAAACCTGTTTTTTGCTATTTTGGCGATGAGTGCTTCATCCCAGAATGTCACAACAAATTACAAAGCTTCATATCTTCATCTGCCAGCACTGCAGAATGTGTTAAGAGCAGCTTCAAATCAGTCAGTGTTAAACCTCACATCCTAAGTGTAGCTGTGTTTCTTCTGAGCTATCATTCAAATGACTTCTATCATTGATGAAAAGGAGGTTTTCTCCAGACCTTCCTCAGCCAGCTCTGAGCTCCAGCAAGGAGTGAATAACCTGTGCCATGCAGTTTTGTGTTAGACTTAGCAGTGCCTTCAGGCCTTGATGATTACACTTGACATGCCTGATGTTCCAATTCAGTGCATGCTGCGTGCACGGGTACTCCTGCTCAGTGTTGCACATAATAATGGAGCCTGTACTGATTTGTGCCTGGATTTACCTTTTTTCCAATGCTGGGCATGCTGTCTGATCAGAGAGAGCTCTGCCAGTCAGCTGCACGCTTTCCTATCGTACACTAGATGACATTGGGGTGGCTATTAAAGAGATTTATCAGGTTAAAATTCTATGCAGGGTTAAAAAAAATAGAGGGGCTGATTGTGAATCTGTTGGAGTTTATGGAACACTTCTTTTTCCCTGAAAAATGCAGTGACCATAAGCAACTTGCACTTTGAGAAACTCTACATATACGTTTTTAGAGAGTGAGAAATTATGCAAGGAAGGGAAGGAGACAGCAAGGTAGGGTCATAAGCATATTTCATATAAAGATTCTGCTTTCTAATTTAAAGAAGTCTGCCTCTTCTCCTTAGAAATGTAATCTTTAAACTGAATGCTTTGCTGCACAATAAAAACTTGCTTTCTGGAGGGGAGAATACAAATTTAGCATTATTAAACCCAACAAAGCTTCCCCTCCTTATTCATATGGAAAACTTTGTATCTAAGATTGTCGTAAGTTGATTTCTATGTTGCTAAAATGAGGATGACAACCTAAACAATTCAGGTTTAAAAAAAAACAAACAACAAAACAAACACCAAACCAAACCAAAACCCACAAATCCCAAAATTGCAACAACCAGAAAGAAAGAAAAGCAGAACTTGTTTATGTGGAAGTAGATTAAGGAATTTTTTCTTTCCTCCGACTTGTTCCATTGCACTTGTGGCAGTGTTAAGTTTTGTGGCAATGAGAGGAGTAGTCTGAACTTGGAAACTGGGTTTTGGATTTCCTAAAGGCTCTGTTAGTAACTCAGTGTGAGTTTCTTGTACCAAGGACTGTATCTTTTCTGGCAGCGTAGCCCTTGACACTATTGTGTTATGCTCATTTTTGGCGCGATAAATACAAACCTTTTGGTCAGTACATATATCCTTCTAGAAGTTTAAAGCCCCCACCTTGTCTGATGAGTAAAGCTGCAAGATTTTTGTTCAATCTGTGTGGTGACAGGTAGAGGAGCACTTAGTATGCCAATCATAGTATGTAACTGTGGTGTGCTGTACAGCTCTGTTGCTGCAGTGCCTGAGTGAATACAGGAAAAGGGCAGAAATATTTTCTGATAGTGAACTGAAAAGGCTCTGATTATCGTCTTTACACAAGCCTAGTATTTTTCTTAATCTCTTACTGAAATAGGAATGAGACTGGTGTTTTTATAATGTTACCTATAGCTTGTAGTTGAGGACAATTAAAGAAACATCACGTTTAAGAGACTGCTTTCATGGTTACTGCTTTTCACTAGGCATTTTGGGTATTGTGTATGAAAAATATACAATATATACTGTGGAAACTGCTAGAGTAAGCAAATCAAGCATGTAAAAGACAGGCTTTGTGTTGGAGGACTAAAAAAAAAGTCGTAGAGTTGAGTTTGGAAGAACTCAGTGTTGTCTAGTCCTGCAGATTTACTTTTTTCACTGCCTCCTAGTACTAACTTAAGCTCTCTAAACCAATATTCATCTCCTTCTGTGCAATGTATTTTGTCTTATAGGTGTTATTTGTAAAATGTCCAAGAGCTGTAATTTCAGAGAGTATCAAGAGGTGGCTTTGATAGCTTGACATGAACGATGTTTTTGTAGAAATGGGGTCTATATGACTAAATTCTAGAAAAAAAGAGAAAGAAAAAAAAAGAAGAATCCTTGCTTAAATGGGCCAGGACCGAGTCCTTACAAAATTGTTTTACTCTGGTCTTTCAGATTTTTATTTAAGCATCCTTATCTATAAACAGCGTCATTTGAGCACTTCATACCCCATTTTCTTAGCTTGTTTCTTCTGTAATATTATTTTAATAATGCACAGCCTGGGATAATGAGCTGCCTGTTACAAAGTTACCATCTTGAGTTGTAGCACTTAGTAACACAAAGGCTATGGAATGATGCTTTTCAGTCAAATGTCATAATGTCACTCAGCCATTTATTGTTTTAAAATGTCTTAAATTTGTAGTTGTTACCTGATACACCACTGTGTAGTGCAAGTTACAACTACTATGAGCGGAGTTAATCCATCTGCCTGTCCCCCCCACCCCTTCTTTCTCCCATTTCAAGCTGCCCCGCTGTTGCTGTATGCGAACCGACGGGACCTGCGACTGGTGGATGCTGCCAACGGGAAGGAAAACGCCACGGTGATCGTGGGGGGCTTGGAAGATGCAGCAGCAGTGGACTTCGTGTTTGTTAAGGGGTTGATATACTGGAGTGATGTCAGTGAAGAAGCCATTAAACGAACAGAGTTCAATAAATCTGGGAGTGTACAAAATGTGGTCATTTCTGGACTTCTGTCACCTGACGGGCTGGCATGTGACTGGCTGGGAGAGAAATTATACTGGACAGATTCTGAAACAAATAGAATTGAAGTTTCTAACTTAGATGGATCACTGAGAAAAGTTTTATTTTGGCAAGAATTGGATCAGCCCAGAGCGATTGCCTTAGATCCTGCGAGAGGGTGAGTCTGAAATAATTATAGATATTAAGTAAAATAATTGGTAAAATAAAATAATTACAAATAGTAAAATTGCTGCTACTTCTTGTTTGTTTGAATGATTTTAAATATGTGGTGGTATTGTTATGAAAGTTAGCCTAAGCCAATTTGGCATTGTTTGCTTCTCTTTCTATTAGTGTGGCCTGAAAAGAATTTGTTGAACTTCTGAAATTGTGTTCATGTTGTTTTGTGACCAACTAGGAATTATCAGACTTTTTTAAAAGCACTAGAAGCCTATTTGGCAGTAGTACAGAAGACGACCAGAAATGGAGAAGTTCTAACAGAAAACCTAATACAATCTGTTCAAACTGCCTGTTGGTGGCTGTGGCCAGGCTTGTGCCTGCCTGCAGTGTAAAGCAAGTAATGGAACTGTTTTATGATTTCTTCATCATTGATATTTGCACTTTATTGCATCAGCTGCAGAAATGCAAGAAATCAATACATTGGATTAATAACAAATGAAAACTTGAGCACTTCACCAAAACAGTTACAGAAGGGTTCCTCTCCCCACCCTTGAGGGAAAAGGACCAGTTCTTCTTAGCTCTCATTTGAGCCCCTGCATTTGACTTACAGTGTTCTGATACCAGAACAAAGCATGGCTGCCAGAAATCCTAAATTCAGTGATGTACCTGGTGATGTTATGTAAATGACTAGCTTAAGGTTATCACAGAATCACATAATGGGACCTTAGAGATCATCTACTCCAACCTCTGCGCCATGGGCAGGGACACCTCTCAACTAGTCTTGGCAGCTCAGGGCCTCATCCAGCCTGGCCTTGAAC
Source organism: Ramphastos sulfuratus (assembly GCA_013399055.1). Taxonomy (NCBI): domain Eukaryota; kingdom Metazoa; phylum Chordata; class Aves; order Piciformes; family Ramphastidae; genus Ramphastos; species Ramphastos sulfuratus. The sequence goes on from WBNM01005712.1 coordinate 77,910, forward strand.
ACACCCAAAGAGGAGGCATCTGCAGCCTTCCTGGGAAACCCATTCCTGAGTCGCACCACCCTTGTACTAAAGAACTTCTTTCTAAGATCCAGTCTAACCCTGCTCCCCCTCAGCTCCAAACCATTCCCCCTTGTCCTGTCTCTGGACACCCTTATGAAAAGGTCCTCTGCAACCTTCCTGTAGGCTGCCTTCAGGTATTGGAAGGCAGCTCTCACGTCCCTGCAGAGTCTTTTCCATGCTGAACAACTCCAGCTCTCTCAGCCTATCCTCGTAGCAGAGTTACTCCAGCCCTTGGATCATCTTTGTTTTTTTCAGGAAGGCAATATGGTAATGTATCCGCTTTCTGTCCTAGCATACTGCCTTTGTGGAAACTGCAGTTCTTGGATGGAGTTGTGTAAGAGAAGCTTGCAATAAATCTGGTTACGTCTCAGAATGGCCTCCAGAGCTTGAAGTGTAGGTGGAAGGGTGATGTCAGCACTAGGACATGAATTAAAAAGAAATGTCAGTCCCCAATCTGTTCCTGTAAGCTTACTTCTCTGCATTCCATTTACAGGCTTTTAGCCCTGTAAATGTCTTTTCACACTACTGCCTGGCAGACAGTGGAAGGAATAAGCCATAGAAGGATCTAAGAACAGTTAATAAAACTTGAAACTTGGAGAAGCAAAGCCCCTCTCATTTTTCTGCAGTCTAATCCATCTCCTGTTGCATTCAGTTGATGAGTATTCCAGATATGGTTTTATAACCTCTTGTAATTCATGAAGAGAAATTATTTGAGGTAAAATTTGCACTAAGGTTATCGTTACCCACAAGTCCAATTTTTCATTGGAGTTTATATGTCCAGCGTAGTCGATCTAAAGTAACATACATCAAGTATTTTATGATCAAGGTGATTTAAGTGCCAAATTACTCACCTGTTCTCTGTTTGTACATACACATTTATTATATATGTGTCTTACTGAGAGCATGAGTACTACTTTGAAATGATGTGTAAAGTGCAGTGTGAGCTAGGACAAGTAGGTTGTCATCAATAATGCATTTTCTTGCCAGTGTGCCATGTGGAAAAAATAATGTTTTACCAACTCTGTTTTTTTTAGCAGTTGATCTGCTATAGGATACTCAATGGTCATTATTTAGTGCTGTTGTGATAATTCAGAGGAATATGATCGAGCTCTTTCAAAACACATTACAGCAGCACTAGAGGTGATTAAGAATAACTTTGCTACTACTGCCAAACCCATCCCTTAGCTTTGTGTGAAATACTGGAGCAGAAGCCACTTAGCTCCCTTGTCTGTTAGCAGTAATGAGAAACGCAATACCTTTGCTAATGGAAAATATTTCTCAGCTGGTAATTGAGATACAGCAGCCAAATTTAATTTTTACTCTGTTTTTTTGTCTGGGAAGCTATCAGAATCTAAAATATCTGGACTCTTATTGGTCATCTGCGTTCATTTTGAGGTTTGTGCTTCTTGTTTCACACGTTCATACACTACACCATTTTATTTGTCTTGATAATTAGTAAAATACTGTGTGTGTACGAGGAGAGAGGAGAAGGGACATGAGGTGAAGAGGAAGGGAATGAAGTGCTTGTTCAGCTTTCTTCGGAGTGAACTAGGGGATTTCAGGGTAGTTTCAGGAAGTCTTCTTGATCCTAGTCATCGCCTCTGAAACTGTTCACATCTAAGCTCTGTAAAACACGAGACCTGGTTAATAAGATCAGCAGCTGGGAATAATACGTGTTCTGGCACTTCGATGTTGACTTTTTGCCAGGGGAAGTTTGTGTTAGACTACCAAGTGCAAGAAAGCGTCAGCTTTAAGCTCATGAAAGTTGAGGAAGTGGAAAAGTTATTTTCCTGCTTCAGCACTCAAGAAGCAACGAAAATAAAATATTAAGATTCTTGAGCGAGTAGTGCTTTGAAATGCAGTGTTGTATATTTAAATAGTACTGCTGTTTCTTGCTGGCTTCATTATGGTTGTTAGAGTTCCCCCCAAATTACCTTTCATGCAAGTCGATCAGCTCTCTTTTGAAGAAGCACCAGCAAAGTGAACTGGCTTTTCTCATTTCTAGATGCATTGTTCAACACAAAGAGAATTTTAAGTGCCTCCTACGAGTGCTGACTAATTGCTTACTTTACAGGGCATGTTTTAAATCAAGTGACTCTACAGAGTTACCTTAATTGTTAAACTCTTGTAAAGCTTTCAGGTTGTAAAGATTTTCAGTTAATGAATGGAATTAGTACTAAGAGCTACAACACTTTACAACAGCTGAAGTTGATTTCTGGATGAAATACTTTGTGTTGGGGAAGACCCTCAGATTTAACACATATCCCTCCCCTTAAAGAGAAGGTTTTTCTCCTTATCATTTTTTCATGCCAGCCTTTTCAGGGAATACACATGCTCATTATTTATGGATCTTCTTGTTTTGTTTCTTTGAGGAGTTGGAAACTTGTATCTGATCATGGCAAGCACGAAGGCAGTTGTACAGGCCCTACGTCTGCACATTGTAACAAAGGGTTCTGGGAACTGTTAGTAAGTGTTGCTGAGTGGTAGGTGTGCAACAATACAAGAAAAGGAAAATTGACAGCTCTAATAATAGTTACAGTGTCTCTGATTTTGGGGGGGG